>JUFY01035750.1:10642-42669 GCA_001855655.1 Leptopilina clavipes
CTTCTTCACAAAATATTAGCTTAATCTACTCAGTATTTTAAGAGAAAAATGATCGACAAATTAACATTGCGGCGATCACGTGAACTAACAGTCATCACATATGCTGTTAAGATAATAATTATTAGCTTTAGGTAATAAAATAAAAAGTAATTTTTAAATAAACGGAAAGTTACGCAAAACGGAATAGTTTTCATCATCTTTTAGTACCTGACACTTTTATATGTATTTTAGCATTAGTGTCTTCTTCATCAATTATTCAATATACATTATAATATAAACGTCAAGCGTGTAATAATTTTTCGAATTTATCGCCTAATTTTCTATGCATGTTCATTAGGATTATGAAAAACAAATCGACAATAATTACGATCTGAAATCCTCATAATATCTTAATGGATATATTAAATTTTTTTGAATGAATGAGAAACACATCATTTTCATTCGTCATTCGAATTTGAGTGAGGAGAGGAGATCAAAGAGAGATTTGGGAATGAGGTGGCTCTATAGTGTTCCAAGGCAGGGAGGAGGAATCACGGGTTTGAAGCTTATAGTGAAGAAGGTGCAGTGAAGGGGGCAGAAAAGTGAGCCAGCTCACCTTGGCGTCCATGGTATGCGCCCATTGGCGTCTTCTTCAAAGGCGTAGCAATATTCTTGCTATTCATCCCGCATCTTGTTTTTGATTACAACATTTAGAAAAATAAGAATGTAATAAACAAAAGGAAAAAAAAACTCTTGCCAACTCTCTTTCTCTCTCATCTATTCACATCGCATCAATATAAAAACATCGAAAAGCCAAATGTTATCCAAGGTCAGAGTGTCGGGCACTATTCGTCTTGCACTTGTAACTTTGAATACCTCGTATATCTTTGCTCTCACGATTTTCATGTGCTTGGAATATTCGAGTGAAGCTCGTCTACCTTCCGCCAACAACGCAACCTTGACTCGAAACTCACCAAGGTGAAATGGAGGCAACAAACTTGTGCATGAATTATATCTCTCGCGTAAGAGGCACTTTCTATAAGAATTGATCTTTTGTTGGAAAATTACTGAAAAATATGTGTGCGTTGAATTTTTTTTCCCATCCACAGCATTTATTCATTTGATACTTACAGTCGTTATGGATTTATTTCTTTCTTTTTAGAATAACGGGCGAGCATCCGTTGCCCGAGGGCGCAGAAATGTGAATGTGAGCACCAGGGCAATTTATCGCGTAAAATTGAAATTTACTGAAACACGTTATACGTAATGTTGTGATAATTGCTATCAAAGTATAGATATTACGACGACTCAATTTCGATTTTAAAAATCTTTCCCAGGCCTTGTAGGAGAGCAATCACTGCGGCTCTAGAAAGTGTGTATTTTTGATGATTGGCGGAGGTGGGAACGGATTAATATGGATAATATTCGACAGAGGTATTTCTAAATTATTGTTTACGCTCGATTTTAAAACGGTCCTACCGAGTTTTTACGTTGTTATTAATTTTCATTCCTAATGTTGCGGAAGCGCTCCGCTCTAGTGCGTTTTCAAAAAAACTGCGATGGATTTATTTATTTTGAAAATTAATTTTTTAAATACCACTCGATTTCAAATTACGATGTTCAGAACTTTGCTGCAAGCGAGACTGCAAGTTTATAAACACTTTCTAAATCTGAATCAGTACTTTTATCTCCACGAATTTTGCATATATGTGACGCGACAGGAGAAAAGGGACCTATCGATCAAACGAATTATAGGTTATGTTTGTTATAAATTTATCTTGATTTAAAGTTTGTTTTTAATTATGTAAAGTCAAAGACAGTTTTTATTAAATATTTTGGATATAATAAAGACAAACATCAATCGTTTGTAATAATAGTTGATCCTCTTTCTGTATTTTCACTTTAAAAATTACAAATTTAACCTATAATTCGTTTAGTCGATACTCGATAGGTCCCTTTTCTCGTGTTGCGTCACAATATTAATTTGTGACGCGCTCTGAAGAAAGGGACCTCATCAAGAATGAAGAAAGCTGCCTTCAAAAATTATAAACATAACCTAAAACTTTGTGCTTCTAAGTTTCCTTTCTTGAGAGCGCGTCACATTTGACAAATTTCACACTATAATGGATATTTTATTCCGTATTTTCAATATATGTAGTTTAATCTAAGTACTTTACTAGGGAAAGGTATAAATAATTGAATTTTCCGCCAATTACACCTCGGAAGTGTTTGGTCATTATAAAGAAAATTCTTGGAATAGCAGTGGGATGGTAAAAAAAAAAGTTATGTGAATTGGAACGTTTAGATACATAACATCAACATGGCAGCTTTCTTCATTCTTGATGATTATATACCGGTACTGGAAAATTAGCAGAGCGTCGCGAGATCTTGTCCCCCAAGGCAATTTTGCAGTTTTTCCGCTTCTTTATACATACATCTTACCCCCTCCCCTTGACCCCTCTCATTTATATATAATTACAGAGACCAACATACTTCGTAGCGTCATCGATTGTGCATATATCTAATACGATTAGCAGCGATTAGTTGCAATATATGATTGCGTAATTATATATAACATAAACGCGTGTAAATATGAGTAAAGGTGTCCGTGGATAATATTATTATATATTTATAGTATATTTTTTATATTTAATGTATATATAAAATACCCACGTGTCAATTTTACTTTATTATGCTTTGAGAATAATTTCTGCTTGGTTCATTTATAGTGAAAAACAAAATGTAAGATATCAAATTAAAGAAATTTTTATTTCAATTAACAACAATTATTTACTATTCTTAATATAAATAATTACCAAAATACCCGACTTAATAATAGAAAAATCTTGAACATAAACGGCAAACTTAAGTTAACTTTTTTATTATCTAGGTAACTTAATTAATTTTTTTTTATTTATTCTTTATTTTATATAAAAATAGTTCATTAATAATCAACGTTAGTTCTATTAACAAAAGACGAAAGTTTTGCTTTTAAATTCTTTAAATTTAACCAGCACTGCTGTCCAAAGTAAGAACCTAAGTCGCATTTGCCATAAGAGCGAAAGTCGAATAACAAAACTAAGGGACGCTCGCCCTTATGGCAAATGTGACTTACTAGGTTTTTACTTTGGACATCAGAGCAACTAAAAACATTCGTTTATAAAGAAATGAGTAATAGGGAAAAAATCGTTTCGAAGTAGCAAATTGACAAAAGTATTTTTATATCTAGATGAGAAAAAATCCCGCCTATCGAAAAAATTCTTCGAACTAAATTATACATCAAGTGAAAATTAATTTTTAATTTACAAATAAGAATTATGCATATTGATGTCCAGTGGATAAGCATCAATCAAATTTCTCAAGTCTTTGTCACTCAGAAAACTGAATATTTTTTCAGCATAGAATTGTTGTAATTTGGGATAGCTACGAAAGAGTAGAGGAAAAATTTTATAACCTTGATCAAGTAACTGTCTTCTTTTCATCCCATTTTTGAAATTAAATTTTATCATACTGGCGTATATTGGATATTTTCTTTCATAATCGTTTGATATTAGAACATGTACTATATTTTTATTTCTCAAGCACATTGCTAATGTGCTTTTACCTTTGGTCAGAATATAGAAAAACGAAATGTTAGTATTATCAATCTTCTCACACTTTAAGCGTGTCATTTCTTCTTCACAATCAAACTGAAAATCATCTATTTCAAGACTATTATACAATAATTGCAAATTTCTTTCACTCACATAAAAATTTGCTGTTTTCATTTTAACTATGTGACGTGTAATAAGTTTATTCAGTTTTTTCGCATTTGTCAAGGCACGATGATTGTAATAATTGACGTGAGGGAAATATTGAAAGATAAATTCAAAAGGTGTTCGATTACTTTTATTCGTAATATTAATATCAGAACCATGATTTAGAAGAATTTTGACAATTTTCACATATCTATGTTGAGAAGCCATATGGAGTGCTGTTCTACCAAAATCGTCTCTCGAGTCAATGTCAGGGTCGAATTTCAAAATTATCTTAATATTTATTGGACAATTATTTAGAGCGCAAATTTGTAATGGTGTATAGCCCTTATCAGTTTTAGAATCAACTTCAGCACCGTGTTTTAATAATATTTTTACAACATTTGCACTTTTATCATTTTCAGATGCAATATGCAGTGGAGTGAATAAATTTTCCCCTCTCTTTGCATTTACATCAGCTCCATTATTCAAAAGTATTTGACAGATTTTTTCATTTCCTTTTTGAGCAGAAATATGAAGTGGTGTGATGCCACTAGTTGATGCAAAGTTAACGTCTGCGTTATATTCCAAAAGAGCTTCAACAACTTTTTCAAGTCCATTTTCAGAAGCAATGTGAAGTACCCTTACACCGTCTTTTGTTTCAGAATTTACGTTCGCGCCCTTACTTAAAAGAAATTTAGCAATTTCTCCTTTCACATTACTATCCGAATCTTCACTCAAAAATCCAAAAATACTTTCATTTTCTCTTAAGGCGGTAAAATGTAATGCTGTTCTTTGACATTGATCAGTAGCGTTGATATTAACACCATATTGCAAAAGAACTTCTATTATTTCCATGCATTCTTTCTTAACGGCAATACCCAATAGTAGAGGATTAATTTTCACATGAGCTCCATTAGTTAAAAGTAGCATGGTAATTTTTAAATCGGCATTATCAACAGCATAAACAATTGAAGTGTTTCCTGATTTATCTTGTGCATTTATATTTGCTCCACAGTTTATCAATAATTTAGCAGTTTCCTCTTGTTTATTTTTAACAGCTCGATGCAAAGGTGTCGAACTTTCATCAACTATTGAATTATGTACCATATTAACATCGGCACCATACTTCAACAGGTCCTTGACAATTTCCAAATATCCCTTTTCAACAGCAGCATGTAATAACTGAGAATTATTCGCATCTTTCGGTTTAACATTAAAACCATACTCGAGGAGAAGCTGAGTAATCTTTTTATACTCATCACCATGTCCGTTTAATGAAATTCGAAGAGAAGTTCTATTACTTTCATTGTCAATATCAGGATTGTATTTTAAAATTTCCTCAACGATTGTTAAATATCCAACTTCAACGGCAAATTGGAGTATTGTTTTGCCATTTCGATCTTCATTGTCAATTTTTGTTCCTTGTTGCAGAAGGTGTTTTACAATTGTCGTTCGTCCTTCTTTGATGGCAAAATAAAGTGGACTGTCCTTGTATTTAACATTAATCCTAGCACCGTTTTTTAATGGAAACATCTGCAAAGATAAAAAGAAATTTTTTTTATTTTCTCTCTTCAGATTAGTAAACAAATAAAAGAAGCGATTCAGTTTATCTTCAATCAATCAATCTATAAAATGTTTATGAAAAACAAACTATGTCAGAAATTCCACACTGATTTTCCAGGTGGAAAATATTTCCAAGCGTGGAATTCTACATTATTTGACGCTCCACGGTGAAAGGGACCTAATTATAGGTTATGTTTAGGAAAGTTTTTGCTTAATTTGATTCATTTTTGACTTCAGGTTATTAAAAATGAATCAAATCAATAAGCAAAAACTTTCCTAAACATAACCTATATAATTTGTTGTCACGTTGGGTCCTTTTCACTGTGGAAGGTCACATATATGGAATTTCCAAGGGATGGTTTCCATAGTATCAGTGGGAATGTGTTATTTTCGAATAAAGAATGAATAATATAAATATTTATATGCACTATGTAGATGTGAAAAATTATTCGCACACATGATAGTAAATAATAGTGGTATTATATATACGCGTGATTGTACATGATAGGCATGGTCAAGCACATTGGATAGATACAGATATATAGCGGAACATGCCTTTCGAAGAATGCGTTTCCTTCCTGTCGGTACGAAGGCCATACATGGCCTTGCAACCAACAGGTACACTTGGACGTTACTAATAAATATCTACACTGTAACAAATTCGTATCGCTACTTCCGCTGAGTAACCAGCATTCGTTTTATTCCCTATAACTCCACAATAGTTCCATTTCGTACTTTCAAATAATGCTTTTTCAAATTTATTATTATTTATATATTAAAAAAAATCGTCTTTATGTGCTCTTATTAAGGAGAAATGATACTCGTTAACATAACCTCGAAACTATAAAACTATTTTTAACGTTTTTAATACAAACATATATACAATAAAAATTAATTTTAAATAATTTGGAAGATCTAGTTATACAAAATATTGACTATAATATGTAGAAAAGTAGAGTAGTCAGTAATAATTGGTTGTTTCTTAATCCTGTCAATAATAATTGGATAGACGTACGTTATTAAAAAAAAAAATTCATTTGCAATTGCAATTCAGTGAAATTTACTGGTTTTATAAGAAACTTTTTGATCTCTCGTCACACAAGGTTAAGCTCAGCCTGAATTCCTTCTGAGCAGCGAAACGATTTTCTCTTTTTAGCGGTTGCATTGTGCATTTCATTTCCAGCATTCCAACTGACATTTTTCTCCGATTTGTATAAAAAATTCTTTTATTCCTTTCTCTGTTGATAAAATTATTCGATATATCATTCGATTGAATTTATTTCCTTTCTTTTATTCAAATTATAATATCAGTTCTAAATTCCTTTATTCCTTTAAAATCTTTTCACACACTTTTTCCATAATGTGCGAGTTATTTTAAACTTATATGAGAAAATTTTTTCTTGTTTTAGGAAAACACTTGGTTTTGGTGACAGATCCTGAAATTGTTGACGATGCCTATGCATTTGATAATCCATGTTTCAAAGATGCAACACCTGCAGTTGGTCGAAGTCTCGAGAGACCGATTTCCGCCACTCCTATGGAAACGCCAGCGAAGGATTCAACACGTTGGTCCACACCTTGGTCATCCTTGGGCCTTGGAAATGGAAATCGGGACGATAAAAGGCGCACCTTGGACGACTCTTGCCTTGGAGTAAGTTCCACTTTTTTCCCCATCACAAATGTATATTATCTGTTTCCTGGTTTCAATTTTAAAATCACTTGTGTGTGGAAAATTATTCTTGCATATCAAACATTGTCGTCTACTTCGAGGACCTGTAGGAATTTTACTTATAATCAAAGTAATTTACAAATTGCTAAAATATATATCAAAGATACAAAATTAAAACAATAATTTTTTTTCCCATTATTTGTAATTTATGTGTTATTTTTTTTTAATAATTACGGTGAAAGTTTCCCCTCGGTTTTACCTGAAATGTCCAAAAAATCTTTCTATATAAATGTGATTGTTATTTTACTTCTTATTCGCATTTTAAAAGTACTTTTAGTACGACGCGACAATTATACAAAAGGAAAAAATGATAGTAAAACGATAAAGAGACTAACATGAAGGTTAAATTATTCTAATCTTGAAAAAAAATGTTATAAAAAACACACCTTTTTGAAGTAAAATGAGAATATATGCAAGTATTCGAGGCATATTTTTCCTCATTATGAAATCATATGCAAGATAATTTAAAATTAATTATATACAAACACAACTTTCACAAAAAACGAAATTCCCAATTGGAAAAGCAGTAAATGAAATATGTAATATGTACCAATAAAATTCAGAAAATCGAAAAAAAATATTGAATTCAATTTTTTTCAATAATTAATTCTCAATAGACATTGTAAAGGAAATGAATATACACTGAAACAAAATTTATTTGATTCAAATAATGAATTACTTGACTATTATCAAACAAATATTTATACTTGAATCATATAATTTTTATTTCAATCAAATAAACTGTAATTGAATCAATAATTTCTGTATTTGAATCAATAATTTCTATATTTCAATCAAATTGACTCAAATAAAAATTATTTGATATAAACTGTAATTGAATCAATAATTTCTGTATTTGAATCAATAATTTCTATATTTCAATCAAATTGACTCAAATAAAAATTATTTGATTCAAGTATAAATATTCATTTGATAATAGTCAAGTAATTCATTATTTGAATCAAATAAATTTTCTTTTTTCAGTGTGTAGGCATTTGAAAAATATAGATATGTAAATTTCTATTGTTAAAGAATCAATGATTCAGATGCTATTTGGTACAATTTTTTATATATGCGAATTAGACGTTTCGCAATGTAACCTCTAAAGTTTGATAAAAGAATGAGCCCACGCGTTATTTTGCTATTTATGTCTGCGACATAATGGAAAATTGTAAGTAATGTTTTTTTGACGTCTAACTAATAAATAACATTTTGTTCCATTAGCCAAAGGCCACCAGGGTCAGTTGCGTGAGTCTCAGGAGTCGCGACTTCACTGGACTTGGATTTAACGTCTGTGGAAATATGAGAGAAGGCATTTTCGTCAAAGATCTCCTTCATCGTGGTCCCGCCTCAGAATCTGGTCGCATTCATCCAGGTACGAAATGACATTTCTCTTTTCCATTAAAAAAATTTTCCCTTCATGTATTTTTTTTACCACTTTCCTGGAATTTTTTTTTTCCCTCTTCGATACTTATCATTTTAAGATATTAAAAATGTATTTATTATTTTTCCTACCAAAGATAGGTATGTAAAGAACGTTTTAATTGAATGATAAAGTCCGTAGAAGATTAGAAATGATTTTAATTGAGGCGTTCAGTAATTGAATGTAAGTCTTTATTTCGTGAATCACTCGAGTGCGATTTAATGTGAGAATCACCTATATATTTAACATTCCGAAACGAATTTCTATAATAGAGAAATTTACATGCTCATTGATTTGTTAATTTTAACATTATTTTCCGAAAATGTTTCATTTAATTGGTTTTAAAATTCCTAAATAGATATTTGTAATTTAACTATGTACTTTTATAATTTTATTTAATTTTTTTTAATTTAATAATTTTTTTTTTTTTAATTTAATTTTTTTGTTACAGGTGACAGAATTACAAGCGTGAAGATCAGTTTTAGAAGTATGGTGTATGAAGATGCATTGACAATTCTGAGTTATGCTTCGCCTTACGACGTAGAATTAGAAGTGGAAAGTGGGGGATCCGGTTCAAAACCAACGACATTATTGAAAAAAAGCGTGGGCCCGAGTCCAACGAGAATTTGTCATCCACTTTATAGAAGTCAATCAATTCCTGAACTCTCACGAGCTCATATAACAGTGGCAAAAAGACTCTTTATCGCCGATCCAAACGAATCATTAGGCTCAAATTATTCCACAATGAATTCAACACTAAAATCATCGAAATCAACACCGGGAAGTCAAACCCTAGAACGTCGTCATGAAGAGACAAAACAAAATCATCACAAATTTGGCATTAAGGTACTTCCCGCTCTCGATGGCACGGTACACAGAATTGAGAATCAAAACGAGCACAATACAAATCTTGAAAGGCGACATTCACGAAAAATGGACGCTGAAAAAATTCACGGCAAAAATTCATCCTCAGCTCCATGTGATGAAATTAAAATTGTCTCTGAAACACTCCAACAAAAGGAAAATTCCCTCCAAAAACAGAATTCAATAAAAAATGATAATTTACAACAGAAGGTAAATTCCTCGATGGAGATGAATCATAAAGAATCGACAGAAATTACAAGAAGAATATTACGAGTCGATGGAACGGAATTAAATGGTATTGATGTTCCCGATCAGGGCAAGGAATTAATTTCATGTCAACTTCCAGCGGAAGTGCACAATGCCGCAATGGCAGCTCGACGAAATCGAAAGAATAGTTCGGAACTTCTGAAAATTCCCAAATCACCAACAATTTCCATTGAAATTGAATCGGATCCAAAAAGTCCGCAGAAAAATAAAAGAAAAGCTCCCGCGCCCCCAGCGAAAATCAATCTCGAAGATGTGGAGGTTACATCGATGAAAAAGGAACGCGAGTCAGAGGATAAAATCGACTCGATTGCTGATTACACTGAATCATTGAATGATTACGTCAGCAAAGTGCGCGAGAATAAAGATGACGAGGCTCGTAGACAGAGGCTCGAAGCGAGAGCGAACAGAAGGAATTCAGAGTCCGACACGGACAGTGAGGTGCAAAACAGTTTCACGACAATTGAATTAAATCCAGCTGATATTACAATTCATCACACACCAGTGCCTGAGGTTGACGATGACGAAGGTGATGATGATGATGATGATATCTACAGAAAAGCTGCAAGTCTAGGTGATCTTTCAAAATACGAAAATAAAACATCAACCACTTTAGAAAGAGCACAGAGTCTTGATATGACAGATACTGGTTCAAAAAAAAGAAAAGCACCATTACCACCACCTGAGGATATTAACGAATCCACCGAGGATCTTACAAAATTAGATCAAATCGATACGTTCGATAAGCGAAAATTGAAAAAATCCAGTGAGTGGGGAACATTGGAAGACGCAATTTGGTCAAAGGACGAAGTTGAGGATAAAACAAAGAAAAGAGTGAGGAAAAAAAGTAACGGCACACTGGAGCGATCAAAGTCAGCAGTTGAGATGAAAATCAAGGACGAAGTCCAAGACACAAACGATCCTGTGAATGTATCCGATGGCGCAATTGCAACCACAATTGACCTATATAATTTACCACTCAGCAAACGAATGAGTCAGGATTTCATCTATTCGGAAAGAATGTTTAATCCCGATGCTGATAATTCTCTGGCTAGAATCGTCAACAATGGACGTGTCGTCAAGAGTCCAACTCCCGAAGAAGTTGAACTTGATTTCAGGCAAGCGAAACCCCTGCCAGATGTCGATGACGCCAATCCTTTCAAAGACCTCGAGGATAAGGACATTGACAACAAAGGTGTAAACGAAGGTTTCGAACGGGCCTTGCAGTACTTTGATCTTCACACCAGTAAAACAGCGAATTCATCAAAAGTCGATTTTGTCAGTTTTGAAGAATCGAGGGAAAAGGATTTATTCAATAGTGATCCAAAATTATTATACAAAAACGAAGAACCAGTTGAGGAGATATTCACAAAGGTGAAAATTGACTACACGTGTCCTGGTTGTGAAAAAAGATTTGGACATCATAACGATAATTGTAAGAGGCGACTCGACGATAGTCCAGATCATTTAGAACTTCAAAAGGCCGAAATTGAATCCGACAAAATGAATCATGTGACATCAACACAGGAGGACTTAAAGAATAGTAAAAACGAATCTGAAACAAACGTTTTTCAAAAACCGGAAATTCAAACCACAAGGGAGGAGAAACAATTGGAGAAGGAAAATTCGCCAGTAGTTTCCATTTTTCAAACTCATTTGACCAAATTCGAACAAAATTCACCCGATAAGTCCGATTCCTATGAAACGCATTTTGCCAAACGAATAGTGAATCTTCCAGAGGAAAAGGACGTGGAAGCGCAACTCGACGATCAAGATGAGGATGGTTACGATTTCGGTTCAAGTATAACAGTCAATAATAAGAATATCTCACCAAATGAGGATCGTCACAACATTAGTAATGTCAGTGTTTCAAGTGGAGAAAATAGTGAGGACAGTGGTTTGGTTCGTGAATCCATTGATTTTCGACTAGATTCAGAGACACGTCCACCATTGCCAACAACTCCAATGCCTGTCTCGGCAACGCAGAAAATGACCTACATCACTGAGATTAAAGTATCACCTGTGAGGGAAAATACTCACGAGCCCGACAGTGAAAGTGAAGAAATTGTCGCCATTATGGAAGGAAATGGCGAAACTAAAAAATCACAAGTCGACATTATTGTGACGGCAAATGGAAAACCAACGCCAGGAAAAAAACCGCCAGTACCACCGCGACGCAGTGATGTTTCCAAGCTCATCAAAGATGAAATATCTGACAAGCAAGTTGTCTATGTTTCAGAATATAAATCACCATCAACAAAAGATGTTCAAATATCGAGTGCTGCCTCTGACGATAAAAATGCGGGTGTTAATAAAAAATTTGAACAGTGGATATTTTTAGGCGACAATAAAGAACAAAATCCATGGGGTAATGGATCTAGTCCACCCCAACCAGTTACAAATATTGTCCTATCATCCGGAGATGAGAAAATTTCACATCAATAAAATAGCGCGCGATTAAAAACAATTCGTAATTGTTCTCGTTCGATTTGTTTATAATTTAAAACCGATTTTTATCAAAAAAAAAACACAGTAGTTTTTTAATTTGTGATAAACCGTCTTTATCGAATCTTGCTTGATTTGAAATTATTTGAAATAATTTTAAATAATTCCCAACTTATCAGTATGATTCAATATTGAAAATTTTTAATTCCTTGAAACTAAATTAATTTTTCAAAAATTTAATTTTGTAAAAGGACAATTTAGAGACTAAGTATTTTGAAAGTGTCAATTAACAATGATCCAAAAGTTATGAACGTTCAAATGAACGAAATATTTTTTAAATATTTTTAGATTTAATTTTGTTTTATTAAGTAATTTTTGAAAATATTTATTTCCAAAAATTACTGACTGCAAATAAAAAGCAGAAACTTAAATTAAACATTTTGAAGCTTTGTAATTTATTTTTCAATAGATTACGCAATATTATAATAAAAAATTTGATCATTATGAAGAAATAAATAAACTTTGTTCATTTTAACGTTCAGAACTTTAGGAACATGATTAACAATGTTGTTATAAAATTTTATTTTTTACGATTGCTTAATTTTTTGCTTTTGTCAACAAAAAACGTGATAAGCAATATTTCTTAACTTTATCAAAATGTTAAAAATGAATGAGTGAAAATTATTTTCAGTTTAATTAAAAAAAAAAGTATGTGCCATAATAACTAATGAGAGTCTGGCCAACTGTTTCTTTTTTTTAGAAATAAAACAATATTCTAAATTTTGTTGAAAAGAGCGAGAATGATTTTTTTTTGTTTGTTTGTTAGTAAAATAGAATAATCTGAATTTTATATTATAATTGTACATATTTAATTATGTTGATTCAAATTTCTCGACTTTAGCTAACTACTTTTTAAAAAAAAGTTTTTCAGTTATAAATAGTTATTTGATATTTGTTTTGTTTTATTTTTAAGTCCTTAAACGTAATATATGTATATTTACAATTTAGGGTAAAAAAACTAAAAATCATTATTAACGTTATTATGAAAATGAAAAAAAGAAATCAAAAAATAGTTATCACAAATCATATTGTATTTATTTTTTACTATTGTCACCACAGTGTCATTTTAAAAGTGAAATTAAAATTGAAAGCAAAATTCAATAATTAGGAAGAAAACTATATTTGTACCTCAATAATAAAAAAAAATTAAAGAAACTTCTGACAATAAATGTTTCCATTGTATTTAATGTATATTAATTAATTTTTAAGGCAATTAAAAATAATATTGGCGACAATAATAAATTACAAGATAAGATGTATATTATTAGCTTTAAGTTTGGTGCCACAGAAATATATTTTTATATTTGGCAAATTGTTAGTCTTGGAACTGGAAACTTTATCTTGATTAATAGAATAAGAAGTATTTTATGAAACTATTTTGTAATTTAATGTTCACTATATATTTGTAAAGAGATCATTATAGATTTTTGACTGTAAGGCGATTTTTTTTTAAATTATGCCTAATACATGAATTTTAGATAAAATTTTATTGTTTTTCAAAAAAATTGTCTTCGCTTTTGAGATGAAGAATTAAATCTTCAGTGTTTGCATGTGAAACAAAAAAAAAGATGTTATAGATTGTAATTAATGAAACCGATAAATTTGTGTCCATTCAATTGTTTGTATGTACTTATTTTGGACTTGACTTTTAGTTTAATCAGAGAACAATATTTAACTGATCTTAATAAAGGAAATGATGACAAGAAATTTGTCATTGCTTCGAGTTCAATTCTATAAAGACGGAAGAATGTAATCTGATTAAGAAATTGTTAAAAATGATATTATTTGATATTGTATATTTGATTTTGTATGAATAATTCTATCATTAAAACACACGTATGACGAAAAATAAACGACATTATTTACTAAATCCTATTAGTAATATTACTCTACACCTTTTATAATTATAAAATACTAAAAAAATAGATTGTGCATTTAACAAGTTCATCAATTTCCATATCCATTTTTATAAACGATAATATTATTCTTAATTGAATCACATTTTTTAATAATCTTCACTTTTTTTTTAAATATTATCCTAATTTTAAAATATTCTTTTTACCTTAAATTTTAATTGTGAAATCTAAATTTTCATCAATTTTACGTTGAGGATTGTCTGTAACATTTAGTGTCAATCATCTTTTTGCCACACATTGCACAAATTCCTTTTTTATATGCACAAGATTGACAATAATGAGAACCAATCTGATGAACCTTCTGTCTACATATTCTGCAGATTTCGAATTTCGATGTATAGGGATTGAAACGTCCTTTCTTTGAAGTAAGTGCCTTGTTTTCTCCGATTTTACGTCCACCGTTTTCAGTTGTGTTACGAGCTCCTGCTTTCCATGGATCTGGTGTAATTACTTTGCCTAATTTTTTTTCACATTTGTCGCAAACCATTATACAATCAATCTACAACAAACGTTTACATAAACATTATGAAGCAATTATGATTTAAACTGAAAATTATGTTGTAAAAAATTGTTTCGATCATTTCTAAAACAAATGAAGTATACACTATAAAAAGTCCTAAGAATATTACCCATGAAAGTGGCACATTTTACAGAAAATGGAAAAATCCTCCATTAAATAAGGTTATATTGTCACATTAAATGCAGGACTTTTCCATTTTCTGTAAAATGTGCCTCTTTTATATGCGGGTAATATTCTTAGGATTTTTTACAGTGATGATTAAAAATAAAAAGTGAGGTTAGTTTATACTTATTGGAAAAACAATTGAAAGTTATACTTACACAATTATTATAACTGTATTAAATTAATACGTCTCAGATATTTCTTCCTTACACAATTATCAAATTCACTTCAAATGCTTTAAATGTACAAATTTGTTTAAAAACTACAAATTTCAAAATAACTGTTTCAATTGTTCTAACGCGGACGGACTACTATAAAACTGTATAATAATCAGAATAATCCCAAGTTTAATTAATAGTGTTTATAACTCAATATGCTAAAAATTATAAACAATTGTTTTAAATACAATACCAATCAATATTTATACAAATTTTGTATATCTCTGACAACACAAATATTCATTGACGCGTCATTGTTATGAAGGATTATTTCGTATCAACGTATGTTATGTAGTAAACGATAAATTTGTTACCAGGGTTGCGTTGTTATACGCCAATAAACAATAATGTAAAGGTTTACGAAAAATTAGGATATTCAAAATATTTGCAACTAATTTAAAGAAATCCATTTTTTTAAAATAATACATATTTACAATATTTATAATACTTAACAAAATATTTTATAATTCTTCTCCATCAACAATTTAACATTTAAAATTGGCGTCATCTTGATTTTATTTCGATTAATCAAAATCGAATCGAACTAACCATGTGAAGTTGGGTGCTTAATCGACCGTTTAAAAGTTTCAAATTATCATCATTTTATGTGTGCAAGTAAAAGTTTCGTTTATAAAAAATCGTTTATAATGTTGTTTATTCAGAGAAATTATTACCATCCATTGTTTATAAACTTCAGCATGTAAGTTTGACTCTATTTATCATTGAATTCAAAAGTATTTCTTGTCAAAAATTGACAAAAAATTGAACTTGACGTTTGACCGGTCATCATAACCTCTTTATGTCCACGTTTCGACAGTGATATCTTCAAAAAAATTGTTTTCAGTTTATTAATTATTAATATTTTATGCATTTATTTAAACAATTAATATAATATACTCATGATGAAATGATTTTCCTAAAATTTACTCTCGTATAAAAGAATTTATGAATGAAACAAGTTTCTTAAAAATAAATAATTTTATTGTACAGTCGAAAAAGACACAGAACAGTAGATAGTAATCTTATAGAAAAATTTTAAAATTGAATACATTATGAATTAGTAAGTCATTGTTAAAATTAAATGCTGTTATTCACATTATTTAATGATGTATCACAGCCAAGGCGCGTACAGGTAGTTTCATCAAATTAATTTTATAAAAAAAGAATCCTTTAGCTAATTCTACAATATTAGCCATTGTGGAAATTTATTTTTGTACGTATAAATATACCTAGTTTTTTTAAAGGCGATTTACCTAAAAATGTTTGAGAAATTCAATTTTTGAAGCATTATTCGAGATTAAATCTTTAGAATCTGTGCCATTAGATTGTCAATTATTTTCTAGATATATATTTTCTGACTCATACATTATTAGAATTTGTTATTTTATGCATTTTATGTTATTTTATTATTAGGTACTAAAAATTCGAATACCTACAAATTTAATATTTAAAATAGAGAATTTTAAAATTTACGAAGCATTTTTATAAATTCTAAATATTTTTAGCAATTTTAAAAATTTGAAGTTTATTCTATTTATGTGTAAATAGTCGGAATTTTCAATTTTAATTTTTCAATTATTGTTAATTTAATTTTTCACTGATTTACAATAATTGGAATATGTCTACAAGTTTATGAACTATTTTTGATATGATTACTAGTATTCTTTGAACTATCTCTTCTATAATTTATGACTAATTATCATTTTAATATCATTATTATCAGTTTTATTATTTTATTATTATTTTTATTATACTAATGTCTTTATAGATTTTTGTCTTTTAATTATTAGTAACGAAAATTATCTATTTTGTATATATATGGAAAAAAATCAACTTTGGTCACGTTTGAGTCAGAAAATGGAAATTTAGAAAATGAGAATTAATAAATTTCAGACATGAGTAAAACCGTTAATGAAGTCCATCCAGTGAAGGGATGACAACCCTTTCCATTTCCATAAGTGTCGCCATAATTTTCCCAAAGAAAACCCGTTTTCTTATACTGTGAAATCACATTTTTTATCAAATTTTGCCTTAAATTTGTATAAATACTCTTTGCTTTTGATTGATGTGGTCCTTGAATTTTCGAATAATGATATAAGGCTTTAGCAGTAAGATAATTGATATTCATCCAAATAGCACCACGCCAATAAGGAGCGTCATGCTCCGTATTGTATTTCATATACAATGGAGAATTTTTCGCCAATGATCTCAATCCATATTTGGTCCAAAGTAAATCAGGATTCACAATATCATCGAGAATTTTTCCCAATTGTGACGAATTTGGTTCAATTATTTGCAAAATAAATGGAAATAGTGAAACATATCCGAACGTGGTATCAACAAATCTTAAAATTGGATCATCCAGAACTAATCGTGTCATTTCAAGTGACTGTTGCGATCTTGGTGATGGAATTGGTTTCTTGAGACTCACTTTATCGGTATGTAATCCAAAATCAGCGAAAGTTTGTGTCCTCGGCGACCAATGTAAATGATTCAGTAAATCATTGTCAGTTAGATAATTATAAGTATCCAAGTATTTTGTACTAGGTTTGTGTAAAATATCCCCAATTTGAGACATCACGTTAGCGGCGAGAGCAATCCAGCATCTTAGGTCAATATGCCGTTCATCGACATTTGGATGCGAAGCTCTTGGATAATCATCTAGTCCAGAAGTCAGTGTTTTTGGATTTAATTCACGATTTGTTGTACTATTCCTCCCGCGCCAACGATAAGTTCCTGGCATGTCACCAATTTGCGTTGTATTAAACCAAGTGAACCATGTTTGCAGTCTAGGGTAAAGTTTATCCAGTAAATTGTAATGATTTCTCAGAAGTTCGTCACGATTATGATCGAGAATGTATTTCAAGGTGAGGAAAAATGTCGGTGGATTTGCATTAGTATTCACCTGGGTGACAAATTCTTCAGGTACTTTAACAAGCGCTTCTTGTCCTAAAATCATTTCCCTCGGTATCCAACCCTCGATATTCATAAGATCGAACCAATGACTAATGATATCCATTTCGATATTTAAATTCCAGGCTGATATCAATAAACCATGGAAACCTTCGTCCCAAAGAAAACCACGGGGGAAGAAACTTCGACTTGGAACGGCTGTGTAAAGGGCAGCTTTCCAGTAGGGAACCGGTTCTTTGGTATAGGCACTTTTCACCTGAGCCGAACCATAGAAATATCCTATTGATCCCATCATATTTGAGAATCCCATTTTTGCAAAATTCACTTCGTCTTCATTGTAACCCTTTGCGGCGAGATGGAAGATTTTTTCAAATTTCTCATTGAACTTTTTTCGTCGTTCATTGAGAGTATTTTGATAACGTTCGCCAATTAATTTTTCACTTCGATTATTAAAACTTCCTGATTCAAAACTAATTTCGAATTCAAATGGTATCTTGGCTGTCACTTGGGTAGCGATGAAATTTGGATTTAGTTTTGTTCCGTCGTGCGCTGATGATAATTGCTCACCACCAAGGACAATGTGCTTTTTATTCGAACCTTTTTGTGTGGCGATACGAAAATTTTGAAGAACTATTTCCTTTAAGACGTGTAAACCGGGCGCTACGGTTGCTAGAAACGAGTGCTCCTCGACTTGACCCTTCAGGGTATTGAGATTTATGGAAAAAAATCCGAGACCTTCGGTGTTACCCTCCATTCCAGTGAGACGTTGATTGTCACCTAAAACTGCTCTAATTTTTCCGTTTGTTTTCTCCTCAATTGCCGTGTAATAGATAAATGAAATTTCCTCGCCATTTCGTTCACTTTTTTCTGATGAGACACCGATTCTCGCTGTCCAATCGCCACCGTGTCGACCACCGGGTTTTTTAACGAATGATGTTGTTATGATTGCGCCTCCGTCGACTATTTCCTGAACGCCGAATGTTTCTCCATCGTGTTCCAGCCAAGCGTACCTGTAATTTAATAGTTTAGTTTTCGTTTTGGATTTTATTTAAAAGTTTTTGTAATTTGCTTACCGGTCTAATTTATCGCCTTGTTCACACCAATGTCTTAGTCCATCTCCTCCTTGTCGTAAAAAATGCGGAAAATACCACATTAAACCCGTAACAAGTGAATAAGGATCTCGGGTTTTCATTCCAAAATAAACGCCCGATCTATATGAACCCCAATATCTCTCGGAATTATTTAATTTAGCTGCATTAACTAACTGTAATAGAAGGAAAAAATTGAAATTAATTTATTAATTTTTTCTCTTTATTTAATTAACTAATTACATACTTACTTTTTCAACATTATATGGCGTATTAACACGAGTTTCTAAATATCCTTTATAACTAAACCAAATAGCGACTCCTATACACATAACTGTTAAAATAGTATTAAAAATAGGCATTTTTGAAATTGACGATTTATCCGAATCACTGGAATTCAATACTCTTGATTTTATTTTCTGTGGTCTTTCATGTCCCTTCAACTTGGCCATCTTATTTAATGAATAATAATGTTTTAACAGTAATCTGAAAAAAGTCCCATCGAATTAACTTTTATTAATTAACTTTAATTACTATTTTAAATTTTCGATTTTTCAATTTCGATATTTTCAATATAAATAATAATGAAAATTAAACATTTAAAAAATATTTTTTAAATTAGTCATTTTTCCAATACAATTATATTTTTTTATAAATATTTATCTACTTGTTGTATATTTTTTTATAAATTAGTAATATTGATATAATTATCTTTGATTATTAAAATGTAAAATTTCATAATTAAAATGTTGTTTTGAGGTTATGTTTAGAAAAGGAATTTAAAATAACCTTTTATAAAGTAAATACTATTCAAAATTTTAAAGATATTTTCTAAACTAGTGGATAATTATTTATTATTTTACTTTGTTTACTTTAATTATTACTCACCATACAGATTTATTGATATAATTATTTGCAAACTATTATTGCCAACGTGGACATTGTTATCGATTCTTGAAAAAAGAATTAAAAATTTCCATATATATCTGAATTAATAGTTATCCGTTATCTTAACTTGACTACTTTTTTGCAATTTAAATTAATAATTAAACGCTTAAAAGTAATGTTTAAAACTGTTTATACCTGCAAATGCAGACGACTGCAGGTAAATACATTTATTTTGAAACAACAAATACCAATTTGACACTTGAGTTTTTAAATTCGGCGCGATTTTTAAAATAAGTGTTTCAAAATTATTATTATTATTAATAATAATAATATATTAATAATAATAATAATTAATATGTATATTAATTATTATTATTATTTTATAAATTTCTAAATTTATAAAAAAAAATTGTACAGTTTGTAGATTTTTTTTATTTAGAAAAATTAATTAATGAAAACAAATTGTTTTTCTAGTTGATTTTTATTTATTGCATTCTCTTGGTGTCTTTTTTTTATTACAAATAATAATTCTGTTATGGTGAAAATACATTTCGCATTGTCAGGTGTAGAGATAATTCCAAATATTCACAGCTCCCTTGGAAAGTCAAAATATTTATTTCGACAATGGCGTGTGTATGATACAAATAAAGTATCGAGCATTAGAGAATTATTTAATTAAGAATTGCATTATAGAGAAAAAATCGCATTTTTCATTTGAGACATTGTATATATATTTTTATTGTATATTATCCTAAATCAATAGTAGCCGATTTGATTTTTTTTATTTTTATATACCTATTCAATGTATTATTAATTATATATTTATCTGTTTTTTGTTTTATTTGTGCACGAGAAAAAAAAAGCTTCAGCATTTTCTATTTATTAGTATATATTATTTTTTTTATTGATGCTATTATTTTTTGTTATTTAATTATTTTTTTTTTTGCATCATTTTATTCACAATGATGCCCATATTTCTTTGACATATCGCATTTCTTATTCTAAGGCCCTTAATAGAATATCTTAAACATCTATAATATATTTAATCTTAAAAATTTCAATAAAACAATGGTATATGTACAATATTGGTAACGTCTTAAACTTCAACAAACTTAATAATTTTTTCTTTTATTCTTTTTTCCTTTTTTATTTTAATCTCAAGTTAATGGACGAAGTAAATTTGATGGAAATAAATTTGTTTGCACCTCGTCAATATGATAATTCCAATATTGAAAATAATCGGAAGAAAATTTTTTTAATTTTTTCCTTTGTGTAACTTTTGACTTGACAGAAAAGTGAAAAATAATTTTAGGTTTTATAGAAATCGTTGTTTAAGCGAAAGGCTCATTTTGGTGCGAAATGCAATTAAGTACAATATTACAAAAAAATTTTTTCAAGAATATAACAAAGAATGAATTAGAAAATAATGATTTTATTTACATAGGAATGCTCTTCTTTTTGGTATTTACTATTTAGCAATACCACGTATACTATTTAATTTACTATTAATTTAATTAATAGCTCTCTCTTTCTCTCTCTATTTATATAATATTAGTAACTTTTTTTTTGGAATAATCTATAATCTTTATTATATATTTATTTCTATATTTCACTATCAAGTGATGTATATATCGTATGTCATGACAGCAAAGGAATAAAAAATCCCAATTAAAAAAATAGAAAAATTTAATAATAGATAAAACTTTTTTAATTAAAAAAAATAAATTAAATTTTCAAGAAGCTATTGAATTAAATAGAGATATTTTTTGAATTCTAAAATTATTCTGATTGAGCGTCATGAAAAAAGTGCGAGAAGAATTTAAATATAAAAAATGCGTTTCATTTATAGTTAATTTAATAATTTTTTTTTTTTTGAAATTATTATTTTTTTTTAAATTGTAATACGTTATTCAATAATAATTTTCGAATTATATAATTAATTCTAGAGATATGCACGTAGATTACTGTATGTGATAGATTCCAATTGAACGTAATAATTTATTCAATTGAGAAAAATTAAGTTACGCATAAATAATTTCTATTTTCGATTTTCTGGTGCTTGAGATATTTTTATAACAGTCATTATTTGAAAAAATTTTTCCGTGAATTTCGTTCAAGGGGAAATTGAAATTGATATTCCTTGGGAAATAAACATTAAGTATGAAATTTTAGTGAGTTGAGAAAAATTATTTTGCAAATAGAGTTGGAAAAAAGCAATCTCTGAAGTTTTCTTGAAATCGTGAAAGTGATTGAAGAGAGATATTTGTGTGTGCTTGGTGGTAATGGAATTATTAACTTTTAAATTGTTCTATATGCACTACCACCTATTTATGTGCTATTCAATTATGCGATGAGAATTCAGCACTTCTTTTTTTGAATCATCAAAGTGCTTTGTTTCAATTTTCTAATAGATTTTTCACTTACTAATTTTCTCATTTCTACATAATGGATAAAGCCAAGTATAATAGTATTCAATGACGTATGTATGTAGCGTAAATCCATACAGATTTTTTAAGCTTTTTTTTATTGCCATTTATTTTTTGAATCGTAGTTTGCTTTCCTTTTACGAATGGCAGAATGAAACTAAATTTTGCAATATCCCTAAAACAACCAAAGAATCAAATTTTATTATCTGTTCAAGTATTTTTATTTTTATTTTTATTTTTTTTTTCTTCATTTTATTATTAAAAATAAAAAACATTTTTGTAAGGAATTTGGAACGAAATGAAATATATAATTGCAATTTCAAATAGTGATATAGTTACAATATTTCTTTCATTTCTCAGGAAACATTGCAAATTTTAGTTTCACTATCGGCAGTGATTTTTCTGCATGGAGAAAAAATTCTACTGTATCAAGTTATGTATTTTGAAATTTGTGACGAAAAAAGTAGGAAAACTATATATTTATTATTATATTTACCGTTCACTAATTAGTGAATTAAATCCTTATCGAAATTTTCACTCTCGAGTAGATTATATATTCTTTAGTTATTAGTTACACCCAGAGAAATGTTTTATTTAAACCAAATATAATTTGAGTTAAATAAAAGTATATTTGTCTCAGAGCCTACTAAACTATTTATTTATTCTAAATAAACATGTTATTTGAACCAAATAAAATTTATTTGGAACAAATAAATAGTTTAGTAGGCTCTGAGTCAAATATATTTTTTTTCTGGGTGTACGGTCAAAATAGAAGATATAAAGAATTATGTTTCTTTTTTAAAATTTATAATTATAATAAAGCGAAAAATTGTAAATATATAATTACATGTAGAAAAGTTTACATTAAAATATTACAAATAAATAAATAGTAAAATAGGTTTAAAAAATGAAGTACATACAAAATTCTAACAGTGGCAATAAAAATAAAATAATATAAATAATTTTAAGGAACGGTAAAGTTTGATTTTGTCATCATCATCATCATCATGAAAGAAAGCTGTTTTAATAAATTTTTTTAATTTCACAAAGTTGAATTCCCCAACGTTTATAATCAACTATTAAAAAAAAATTCTTCTATTATAATTATTTTTTAATTTTTATCTACAAAAAAGTTTTTGAAATTTTTTTTTATAGACAATTTGAGAAATAAAAATTTTTAGGCATCAAATATGATTTTTCGCATTGAAAAACTATTAATTTTTCTGAATCGTTGATAATAAACGTCGTTTAATTTCATTAATTTGATTACTATTGTTCATATCAGCAAATTTTTTTATTCCCTAATAGTAAAAGCTTTTATTTTCTTTTACTCACTCAAATACTTTAGTAATTGTTACCAAAAAACAATGTACTAAGTTCTTGAGTAACAAATATTTCACGCATGCCCGATGCGTGATTATTGTCTTTTGAGAAAATAAATTCTCAAAAAGACTCCTTTATTTTAAAAATTTTTTCTAAATCGTCGCTTTCTCAACGCAAAAGGACAGATCGATCAGTTCATTAAATTACTTCTTCTCTAAAATTTCTTCATTTTGCATAAATCTTTGATATTATTTTTTCTATATATGTATATTCATATATAAATATTCATTTTGTAAATAAAGATGATTAATACTGATTGTCGAGGAAATAAAGTAAATAAATAAATTTTTTTTTTTTACTAATAGAAAATTTCAATTGTTTCGTTTATTATTTATCGATTGACTTTTTAAGAGAATAATGAAGATACTTTCGAGAAGAAGAGAAATTTACAAGCAGGTGCTTATAAATTGAGATTAATGTGCTGATTCGACTGGCCAGTTGCGTTGATTACGGTTCATTTCCGCAGGCTATCTTTACTACTTGCTCGGCTGGTGGATGCTGTGCTTGATTCACCTGGACCACCAGCGCCACTTGCATCGCCATTGATACTGGAACCTGCCAAAGAAGCTGTCGGTGTTACTGGAGCTGATCGTCGTCTTACTTTTGTCAACGCCTTATCCAGTCTTTGAATAAACATATCGACATCTGATCTTCTCATTCCAAGTGCAGCAGCCGCTGTTAAGTATGGAACCGGATAATTACTATTGTGAGCTCCCCAACCTGAAATTCCATTATCGAATTTTAAATTTATCAATTCGGTACTAATATTAACTCTAAATTTCAGATCCCATAGGTCAAAATAGAACTTAAATCTTCCTAAAGGAAAGAAAGGAAGAGAAATATCTTTTTACCTTCGAATTTATGGGAAGCGATAATTTTCGAGTCTGTTGTTGTGATAACTCTTGTTCCGCTGACATTCCTGAGAAATAGCATCGAACCCAACATTGTCACTTGCTTATTATCGTGTTGATGACTAAGACATTGCAGTGTCATACCCATGGAAATGGGATTTCCCTTCGTATCGAGAAGTCTCTCGCCATGTCTATTGGCAATTTTGCCAAGTTCATCTTTCAAATACGAATACATTTCTTTTCGCTGAGCAATAAGTTGCTTATAACCAGCCATACCGAGACTAAGAAGCGTTATCATAACATCCATCACAGAACTTGCATTCGCACGACCAGGATAAATTTTCGAAATTCGATCCAACATGTTTTTATCGAATGAGCCAATTATTGCACCGCCGACCGGAACTAAAAAATTCTTATCCGTACTCTGAACGAATGCGTCTACTCTTCCTTTCCTCGATGCCTCTTGTATCAGGTGCATGCATCTCGTACTCTGTAGACTAATTTCAAAAGAGAAAAAATAGATTTTCAAAACGATCTTTGGAAAGAAAAGAAATCTTTTGAAAAGAAAACTCACCCGTAAGCATTGTTCACTAAATGTGGAATGTTGTATTGAGTGCAAAGCGCAGCAATTGCGTCAATTGAATCACAAGCTCGGGGAGCAAAACAACTTGTTGTTGTGAGTACACACGCAACACTTTCACCTAATGCTGACATTTGTGCCTCAAGCCTTTGCATATCAGTTTTTAATTCATCGCCAACTATTTGCATTTCTAAAACCACTGGTTCAAGACCCGCTGTAATTATTGACTTGAAACTTGACTTTTGATCGATCCTCGACCAAAGGACATATTTAGCTCGTGGTCTGTCTTGTTTGAACGTCAGCATGCAAAGAACCAAACTCATCCCAGTAGCCATTGGCGATAGAAAACAACCTCCTATTGTCTTCACTCCTAGAAGAACACAAAAACATTCCACGACAAATTTATTTTACTTTTTTATTTACTTGGCAAATATTTTTTGTGAATATTTTTAAATTTCTTTAAAAATGTGATTTTTACCCATGAACAAAAAAAAATTCCACGACAAATTTATTTTACTGTTTTATTTACTTGGCAAATATTTTTTGTGAATTTTTTTTTAAATTTCTTTAAAAATGTGATTCTTACCCATGTATCGAATTACTTCTAGGACCAATGCATTTGTCAACTTGTACATGAGACTGCTACCAGCTGCTTTTGGTTGTACCTCCTCCAAATCACCGGATCTTCCAATTCCATGACCCATGCGAAAATGACGTCTGGCAACAATATTCGAAATGATTCTTGCCTCTCGTTCGCCTACACTGCAATTCGAGGGAAAATTGTTGCTGTCCATTTGTGCAAGATCGGCTAAAAATGCTTCTATTGTCGCATCGTCCCATCCATCCTCTGGCCATTTTCGCTGGGTAATTATTATTATAATAATTTAATTAATTGCCTTTTTAATAAATCAGTACGTCAATTTTTTTTCAATTCATTTTTTTTATTGAAATACTCACGTGTTCGATAAAGTGTCTTATTTGATTTTCACGTGTTTTTTTCGCGTTTAATCCTTGTTGAACGTAAGTCGAGGGTATGAGTCTCTCAGCCAAACTGAATGCTTGATTGTTCATTTTGCTTGATGGCTGAGTTACTTAATTTTACAATCGTCAATGTCTTTTTAGAAGAAATTTGCCTTTAGTACATCGTTGCTGATTAGATTTATTCACAGGATCACCATTTTCAAGATAGAAAATTCGATAAAATTTGAAATTTACCAAAGTGGAAATTTTTATCCAATTATTTAAATTTATTTTCTAAAGCAATCATTCAGCCAATAAGAAATTTAAAAAATTTAATTTCAATCTTTTTTTCTATTTCTACAAACATTCAATAGTAAATTAGAAATTAAACACTAAAACATGCAAAGAAATTTTGTGTATAATATAATTCGCAACGCTTTTAAAAATATTGAATGATTTTTGAGTGGATGAAGCAAAAATAAAACAATTTTTTAATGTTGTATAAAATTTTTTTATTTATAAATTAATATTTTTTGACAGTGAATTGTAGAAGACAAACAAAAAACTGGTGTGTAAATAAATGCATTAAAAATTTTTTTTTTTGAAATTTAATGTCAAGCATATTTTCTAATAACCAGTTACTATTCTAGAATATAAAATAAATTACATTCGCAATGTGTGTAAAAACTAATCGAGAAAAACAATGAATGAACGGGGAAATCTATTAGAGCTATTCAGCCAACTAGACAATATTTTCCAAGGCGCATCAGTCTTAATTGAAAAACATGATATAACAAATGTGTTGCTACTGTCGTTCTCGAAAATCCTGATTTACAAAACTCGTGTTTTTTCCCTATTATTTTTATAATTATGCAATAAAACGTTTGTCACGTGAGAAAATTACATACAATTTTGTTTTTTCAAGTTAAAAACAATTTACTGTTTGAATACTATTCACTTAGTTTCTACCATTTCTATGCTAAATTCTAAATAATCTTTTATAAAATTAAATATTAAAAAAATAACTAAACTGAACTGTCAACTGTCAAAAAAATTCTGAGGACGACAGTAAGTAAAGCAAGTTTGAAAAATCAAAAAATCATGCGACAAACAGCTAAAAATATTTGATATAAACAATCTGAAAGTAAATAGTGAAAATTGAGTTTTTGTGAATATTTTTGTGAAAAAAAAAAAAAAAAAAACAAAATCTATGCGATTATCACTGATTATTGAATTTGTTTTAGGGTATGATTAGAGAAAAGAAGGACAAGGAAAAATTATTCTAAAAAAAATTTCCAAAAGTTGACGTGAATAATTTAATCTGATGAAAAATGTGACAAATACCGAGAATTTATATTTTCCAAATGAATTTGAAGGACGATGGAATAATTTTTTTTGTCGGCTGTCAATTTTAAGGTTATGTTATGTCGAGGTCAACTAAATTGGATTAATTTTTACGCAATAGGGACAATGCAACACAATTGTTCAAGCAGGAAACTTAACAAAACAGTGTCACGATTATTCACGGGAACATGATGATTTCGTCGGACTCATTGAGGATCGCAAAATTGGCCAGTTTAAGAATTTTACCTCGAATTTTGACCGTCGATCAGCAGACATACGTGTACCATCACAGAGCGCTACGTACGACCTCTTCTTTTCCAACTTTGACAACTTCGGACCTTATAAAATCGTCCACAATAATTCGACAGGTGCATTATTTTGTTTCTTTAGATATTCTCCAATTTCATTCATTTCTTTAATCATGATATTTTTGTTCGTTTTAAAAGAAAAGTTTATTTCAGTTTGTCAAATGACGTAATATTATTTGAAGAGAGAGTGAGACAGAGAATTAAAACACACACGCACTGCACTCATGAAAGATGAAACTCGCATGCCCACTGCGCCTTCGATTTTTTCCGAGCAATTATTGCATCGATATTGTTATAGTATATTTATGTTTTTCATTGGATAATCGGTTTATTGTTTTACGCTGGATCCATTTTTTTTTCAAACTTCCATCATTTTTTTTTGCCTTTCATCAACAAAAAATGTTGTGAATTTGACAGAAAATTTGTGCGCGCATTTTTGAATTTTATACATAAATCGATGATTCGATATTAGTTTTTTTCTTTTAATTTAAAACGATTTATCTTTTAGACTTTAAATTTCCAAATTTGTTGAAATCAAACATCTAAATTTTTTAACTCGAATTAAAAATTTCGAAAAAAAATTGTATAAAATTCTCAAAGAATTCATCATCGCCTCCTCGGGAGTAATTGAAATCGATTTTTTGAGAAGTGATTCAAATCATTCTGATGTATTTATATTTTATTTATTTAAAGAATTGAGCAGAGCAAAATGAAGAAAAGCCAGTTCTGCAAATTTATAATCGGCGCGTTTTCACACAATCGATATGGCATTCTTAAATAAGAACCCTGGTAGTTCAATGAATTCTCCTCAGTATGCGCTGAGTGCGTAGTCGACGTGACATTTTTTTACCCATTTTTCGTGAATTCCTGTCTTTAAAAAAAAAACAAAATCAGTATCCAGTTGGTTGAGAAAATAGCTGCATTCTGCCATAGACGTTGAACGTTAATTGTAAGAATTTTTGCATGATTTTTCAATTATTTCGCACAATTATCAACAAAGAAGAACATTATAATATTGCTTTCTGTTATCAATTTTTAATATTCGCTTATCTTATTATTTTCTAAGTATTTTTCCATTACGGAGAATTTGTTTTTATTTTTTTCACACAATTAATCTTGTTTTGCCGGTATATATGAATTTCGCCATTTGGTACAAAATGTAATTTTCTGTTCTGTCATAATGTTTTCTATTTTTGCGAGAAAGTTTTAAAAATTCATTTGTTTTTTGTTCTTTTTTCAAATAATATCAGTGATTTTTATTTCAAAATGAACGTAATTGATATATTTTTTTAGATTCACATCAAGTTTTGAAAACATCGACATATTAAATTCTAATTGGAAAATATTGTCTGAAAGTTGCAAAATAAAGAAAATTTATAAATAAAGCAGTGAATTAATAATTTCTTTCTTTCGCAGTTAATCATGGATCTGGACCATTGCAATCCCCATATGAATCATCAGGGTTCTGTTCCGACGACACCTCTCGATGGAGATGGAAGTGGTCACAAAAAGTGGTATCGTCAAGTTGGTCAAAGGTTTGCTGAATTTTTTTAAAATTTTCAATTTCACATACTTTCCAAAAAAAAAAAGAAAAATGCTTGCGACTCAATTTGATACGCAGTAAATTGAACTCTTTGAAAAACGTTTAACTATGACAATAATTCACTCTTGAATAGTATATTCTATTATTTCAATTAATTAATAGGAATTACAACTATTAATCAATTATTAATATGTTTATATCACAAGGCGTGAATTTTCAAGCAAAATTTCTTGTGTAATAATCACATCGTGCTATGTTTGATGTCTCTAGGGTATTGTGTAATCGAAGAATGTTTATCGCTTTATCGTCTCGACATAATGGATAATGCTTATAGACTTCTTGAGAGCATGTGAAAAAAATACATGTAAATTTCAATTTGATATTATTAATTTATAAAACCATTTGAATCACTTGCTATTTTAAAAAGTATATTATCTATAAATATTAATGACGATTTCAAGGCTAATTTTCAATATTTTCAACAATTTACAAACAATTTCCCCCGCAAAGTTTTTTTTGGGATATTTCTAAAAAAATGCTATTGTTTACTATTATGTTTATAAAAAATATCGTTTGAATGTTTCGAGAATTAAACATATATTTTTTGTTGGGGGGTGGGGATTTCAAAACAAGAGCAGTAATAACAAACTACCTGCTGTCGAAAATATCTTCATGTTCGAGAATAAAATCCAATCTAAATATAAACTGAGAGAGAAAGAGGTTGACTCGTGAAAATGATTAAAGTTTGATATTGTGGAGCATTTAATTTTTCCTGATATGTGCTAGAAAAATTGATTTTAAATTTTACTCTTACCGTTAATTAACATTTTTTCTTTTACTTTTTGCCAAATGAAATTATAGCAAATATTGGTTTCAAATTTATAATCTAAAATACGTTTATCATGAAAAAAATCTTGAGGCATTTCATAAGACTTTGTCCACTTGAGTGTTATCAGTTATTGAATTATTTATATATCTGGTCTATTAATATAAGGAACAATATATATAAAATATTGTCATTTAACATTCGAGAATTGCACATTTATTTTATTGATTCAAAGTTTACAATTTTGTTCATTTCATAATGTGCGAGATGATAATTTCAATAATTGTCAGAAAATTTTCCCATTCCTATAATTTTTGCAACGTTTGTAAATGACCTCTGTTTTTAAAAAATGATATTTATCGTAACCTTAGGTCTTATCTAATTACTCATTATTCCCTGGTATTGAAATCTCACCACTTAAACGGCGTCATTCAGTGTTGTGATAGATTCGAAGAACGATCATTATATTCCCACTTTGGAAATTGTTTTATTGGATTTGTTAAGTTGCCAATTTTCTTGAGTGATATAGACTTTTGTTTTTCATTATTATTATTATTATTATTCTCTTCTAAATGATGAATTATGATATGATAAATTCAACTTTTGTAAAGAATGGTGAGCCCGGGTTGTAATATTTATTTTACCGGAGGTCAATATATTTCATATATTTGCAGGAAAATTGTTTCAAGTTGGTTAACAATTTCAAATAAAGATTGTGACCTCCTTTGTTTAAAAATAAAAATAATATATATATAATGCAATTCTTTGGAAGGTTAAAGATAAAAAAAAAAAAAATTTTCAGAAAAATATTAATTTGTTTACGATAAAATTTTTTTTTCGAGAAATTTCAGAAATGATGCGTTTTTTTCTATTTTATGCCTTTTTCTCTTTTGTAACTCTTTTTTTTTTGTAAATTAAAATATTTTTTATTTGGACAGGATGTAAATTACGTTTTCAAACGGATGAATGTATTTTGCCTGAAGAAAATGTTGAAATTACCATTTCGGATTTTTGTCTGCCAACATCAGAAAATTTAGCAAGAAATGATCGTATTAGGAAAGCTCGACGCGTCTCGGACAGCTTTAATGAAAGCACTCAAGTCTCACTAACTGACAAACGTGAATTAAGTCACAGGTAATTTTGCAAAAATTTTCAACAGGAAAAATAAATTACGTTATATAGATAACGAATTTCTTTAATTTGAAAAAAAAGAAGGAAGTTTTAAAATTCATCTTTCGATGAAAAAATATCAATCATCTAAATATTAAAAATGCAAAATATCAATAAACACTGAAAAAAAAATTTATTTGATTCAAATAACCGATTACTTGTCTAATATCAAATAAACATTTACTTGTGTGAAATAAATATTTACTTGTATCAAATAAATTTTATTTGAGTCAATTAAATCGTATTTGATTCAAATACAGAAATTATTGACTCAATTACAGTTTATTTAATTTAAATAAAAATTATTTGATTCAAGTAAATATTTATCTGATAATAGACAAGTAATTCATTATTTGAATCAAATAAATTTTTTTTTCAGTGTAATCTAATAATACAGAAATGTTTATATATTACCGAACTAGCACATTTTTCTTATCGCTATCATCATTTATGTGACATTTTTTTTAGATAATAGATTAAAATTAAAATAGATATATCTTATATTGTAAGGAAATGTGTTTTTTCTCTTCCTCGTGATTAATATTTTATATCTTTTTCATTAAATAATATATTAAATTCTATGAATAATATTTCCTCCCAAGAAAATTGATTAATGTGGTAAGAATAATATACAAGCCTTAGACATAATTTACATGTATTGGAAAAGTAATGAACTAAGATTGTGGAATTTAATTGAATGAAATTCATATGTCAGTATGAAATAATCTGTCTTTTAAATTTTTAATAACAATTTCACGAAAAGTAACTTTCAAATTGAGTTTAATTTTTATTCAAACTACACTGAAAAAAAATTTATTTGATTCAAAGTAACCAATTATTTGTCTATTATCAATTAAATATTTATTG
>JUFY01035757.1:7666-76361 GCA_001855655.1 Leptopilina clavipes
TTAATTAACTTGATTTCCTTAGTTGGCATTAAAGGGAATTCAGATTCTGGTCACGTGGTTACAGAAAATTGAATTGGATAGAAATGAACAACTTAACAATGGAAAAGGAATTCATGACGATTGCGGACAAAAACGGAATTGGTTTGGAATTTAAGGGCATAAAAGTGACAATCCACTTTAATTCAACCCTTATTACTGGGAAGCAGCGCAAGTAACAAAATTATATGCATTCAAGCAATAAAACAGGATAACAAACATTAAATGATGTCTACCAGTGTAACAACGCTAGTTAACATTTCAAGTATACCTACACATTATATTTACTAATTCAACAATGTTCCCGGAGAAAGTGGCTCAATTTCAATACTAATTATGGTATCAATACGTAAAACATAAGAATTTGTGGGCATCCGCATGAAAAGGGGCCTAAATTATAAATAATTTAGGAAACATAAAGATGGTTTCTTTTTTCAAAAATGTTGTTTGTTAATGTTTCTATTGTAAATAATGTTGGATTCGAAATCTGTAACTCTAAAAATCCTGAATTTCTTTTTAAGAAAGAGAGACCAAACTCAATTAAAATATTTTTTATGCCTTCATTGCAAACAATGATATTTTCATATTATTGAAATAATTTTCGATCATAGAGTGAAAACAATTTTGTAAAGTGTCATATTTAACGATAAGGAATTATCTGTTCTATTTGTTTAAGTAAATTCACGAGATTTATGTGTTATAAAGTTTATTTGTTTTAAAAAATTCACGAGTTTTTGGAAACTAAAACCAACAAATTGGTTCTTTTTCATGAGGACGTCCACATTTATTTACAGTCATTCGAGAATAATTTTATCGAACCGTTTCAATAACAGATTAGAATGTACAAAATTAGAAAAAATATTGAAATAAAATTGTACCTAAATTAAAAAGAAATAATTTTATTAACAGATACTCATTTGTCCATCGAAACGCGGATAGGCGGAAAGTCCAGTCGATGATGGAGAAATCGATTACATAGATCAATTTTCATAAAAGCCAAAAATAGTATATTGTGCAACGAGTGGAGAACAAGGCGAAAATCGCTATATTCTGCACGAATCGCACATGATACTTTGTCCAACAACTGCAAAATACATTTCATTATTATTAATTTAATTTTATTGACTGGCTAAACCAGTGTCTATAGCGCACAATAGTTCACTTTCACCGCAGGCATTGGACAAAATTAATTTTTTATATTGCCTTTTCTAAATAAAAATTTTGGATAATGTATGTTTTTAGAGTAATGCATGATTGAAAAGTAATTCTCATTATATATACTCATATGAATGAAAGTATAGGACTCTTTAAAAGAATATATAAACTTAAAAAATATAATTTAATTGAAATTCAATTTAAATATTAATTATATTCATCACCACAAAAATGAAAAAGTTAAAAATATCAGACAAGTCCGATGCCTTCAAGGTTTTACCATGAAATAAAAAAATGAACGAATTAAAGAGTTTTGATTAAGGAATGAAAACACGTTCTATAACTAGAAGTTATTCTATAGGGTAATCTATGTTTAAAGTTTTAAAACCTGGTCTCATTTGATTCATGCATCAAATCGTACTTACAACGCGAGGTAACCAGGGAATCACTAGAGCCATCTTTAATTTCTCAGCTAATCTTATGACCGGGACCAAATTGGGTGACAAGGTCACCAAAAATTGCTGAGTAAGAGAAAAAACTCTCTCTTAAAGGAAAAGACACAGTAGGCATAACTTAACTCGATTCTCTTCGTTTGGACTTGGATTCCCGACTTAAGGTGACTTTGCCTTCTTTTCGGATGATTCCTGTGGCAGCCACCGCCTCCAAGTCTTTTAAACCGAACAGAAGAAGAGCATATCAGAGCTTTCTTTTATTATTAAAGATGTATCAACTCCATGCAGAAATTTCTTGATGCGACCCCAATCGGGAATGAAACGCTTCATCCAATAGGAAAACGATTGCCATTGATCGGAATGTAAATCGGACATTGTATTTCATTCACAATTTGGTCAATTCTAATTAACCAAGGTCGGGGCCATAACAAAATTTTTGCACTTGAACATCACTTTGGTATAATATTATACATAATTTTTTGTAGCTTCCTACTTAACGTTTTTGTTTTCATTAGAAATTCATTAATTTATAATATGTCTGTTTTACTCTTCTTCTATTGCTCTCAGAACGACGATGGTTGAGAAAATATTATGAGGATTGATTAAATACTTTTCAAAAATTCAAAAAATAAACTTTACCCTGACTGAATGAAAGAAAATTGTCGGGTGAGACCAAGAAAGAGTAAAAAAAGTGTCTTTTTAGATACTATAATATAATGAGCATCACGATAAATAATTTTTGCCAAGGAACTGATATAGTCAATATTGAAAAGAATAGATCATTTTTCAGAACAACTAAAAACTTTGAAAAGGAATTTAAATCGTTTGGACTTGTATGTACAATTTTAAACTATTGATAATCTTTCTGCAAAAATTATCACTAATTTCTCTTCCTGGGCAACATAAATTTTATAAGACGTGGATGATTTTTTTATTTATATTAGTTTTGGAGTATTGTTATATAGTTCACTCTGCATGTAGATAATTGATATTTTTAATTTTTAATTTACTTTTATTGCAATTACATATTTTCCTTTTTGTGATGTGTCATCTAATACGCACAAAAACATAAGTAATAATATCAACGAAACGAATGTAGCTCGGCATGCGCATTAAGCTCTGGAGTAGAAATAATCATTACAGAGATAAAAAAATGAAAGTAAATTAAATGAATATACACTGAAAAAAATATTAATTGAGAAAAAAAAGTGCTGTTGAATCTCTACAGCACACATATATTCAAAACTGTCATAAGGTATGTTATTCATTTGATATGATACTTAGTTGATTTTATACCATTACTTTTAAAATTAAACTAGAATTTTTGATTTAATGGTAATAATGCTATAAAATTAACTAATAAAATTAATAACAATTTGGTATTTTTTCTCAATGCAAATTCTGACCCACAGGTGGTGGTCATCAGTTTACTTTATTATAGGTAGGAAAACATTTAAATTTTCATTTTTTTATCTTAAATTTCACATAGAATTTGCACTACAACCAAAATAGCACCGTTCTATTATACAACTATTTGACCAAAATTTTCTCAGTGTATATATATATACATATAGTATGTGATGCGCAGATGAGCAGAGTGCATATAGAAAAATAAAGAAACTGTTGAAACAAGAAAAAATGTAAACTAACTGTTACTGCTGTGGATACAAGTGTGTTGATCCGTACATAGTTGCTGAAAAGAAACATAATATGAGCTAAGAAAAGAGACTTGGTGTGCATGACTGGCATTCACACGAAAATTCCTCAGTATCTGATTATAATGTTTCATTACAACTATTAATGAAAGGTACTAATTTGACGTATGCTTTTCTAGGACTGACAAGAAGCTTTTCTTACGGTATCACTATTCCAGATGTATGTCCGAATATTATTTTTGTATCTATACCACCAATATAGTATATAAACAGAAAAATGGTAATATATCAACTAATTATTTACTCGTGCTTATTGGGATACACAATTTTAATTTACTAATTTAAAATATATATATTTTTTACCCCTTATGATAAATTATTGCCTTTCGTATAATATGAAATACTGTTTTTAACTAAATAAGTTAAAAATAAAAACATATCTATATAGTGATAGTAATAGTTAATGCTATGCAATAACAACACCCAGACCACAACTATATCAAAGCGTTTAACATGATCTTTTATTGGCCGAAATGCACCCACTCATTAAGGTATATATCTAGTCGAACGAAAATGTTAAAGAATACATTTTTTAAAATTCTTTTGGCAGAAATGTGGTTGATTCACTAGGTGAATAGCACTTTTTTCTCTGTGTAAAAACAATATTGTAATTCTTTGGTTGTGTGTAATTCAGTTTGAATATGAGCTCTCGTTTTTGAAGCAGGCTTTCAAACAAAAAAAAAATATTTATCGAGCAACTGAATGTACGACATGCAACAATTACATGCATTTACATATATATTTAAATAGATTTTTTAAGAAAATATATGATTCAGAAAAAGAGTGGGTTACCTCTTATGATATAACCCTCATGATGTCCACCTAAGATGTTAGAAAAGATTCAAGTGTCAATTTATTCATAAAAATTGAATATTATAATTAATGTGGAAAAATAAATATAATTTCTAAAATAATTTTTGGTTAAAGTGAAATGAAGTTTTATAATGATAATTTAACTGTGATTAGCCTATTTAAGCAAAATATGTTAAATATTAGTGAGATTTTAACTACATTTCCTATTGTGTGGATATCCAAATCACGTCTCATTTAGATTCAGAATAAATATTTAAACCCTGCTAAAATGTGAGATATAAAACAGAAAAAATTCGGATGACTATATATTACACTTGCGAGTTTTATATGTCGCTATACCTCGATTATTCAAACTAACTCGTATCCAGGAGTCTACTTCACTTGTCTCCAGTTTTTATAAGGGTACACGATTTAATTTAGGTCCCATCCAGTATAAAAATTAAAACGATCAGAATTATATTGCCAATGTCTATTTTTAAATTGTCAACTATCTGGTTTCTTAAGACACTTACATTAACTATAAAAGCTTAAGTGATTTTAATCATACAATTTTTAAATTTCTGAAGCTCTTACATTTGGTGCTAGAACTGTGATTATTATTAAAAAACCTAGGTTTCTTCTCTTTTTAAATGCATAAAGTTATTAATAAAAAATTGATATTTGAATATTTTCATTAATAACATTTCAAGGTTATCCTCAACATATCCACGAGGGGTATCTCGGGGACATCTAACAAGATTTCTATTTATTTGAGAGATATAATATGTAAGTATGATACTTATAGTTAAGAAGTCGTATTTCTTAAATTTTAAAAAGTCTAAAAACTGATAGACTCTCCGAATGAATATATAATATTGAATCTTTTTCTTTACGTATAAAATCAAACTAAAGTTACGCTTTTTCAATCATAACGTTAGGAATTTTACTTTACAACTAATAATGTGAAATAGAAAAGTGAGTACCTGATGTGACACGGGGTGATAATGCGTCCACAGGTGCATCAGGTGCAGGTATCGCTCTAGGTACGGTTTGTACAACTGGAGGATGTGTTGCTCTCCAGTAAGCTTCAAGATATTCAGCAACGTGGTCACAAGCTTCATCTAATTGATTTTCATCTAAAATAACGTCGAACATTTCATCTGGACACTGTGCAAGTTTTTCCGCTGCTACCATTTGTACGTTTAAGTGACGAGATTGTGATTTACCGCGAGACTTGATTAGTCTTTGAAGAACTTTAGGAGACGATATTTTTAAATAGACAATCGTAGGTGCCAAACTCGTTTTTGCTAATTGTGATGGGTGATTGATGGTATCGCAGTCGAGAACAACGAGCTGAAACAATAGTAAATAATAAGAAATCAGTATTTGCTTTCACAAGCAACACATAAAAAACCCTTGAGCTATGTTACATGGATGTCCATTATTTTTTGTAAATTGTGAAAGTAACTAGCATACTATATTATATGGAAAATAATGGGTAGTTTTCACATTTTAAAGAAGCAAATAAAGCAATTATTATTATTATTATTATTATTATTATTCTTTCAAAAATTAGAAAAAGATGAATTTTATATTTCCAAGTACCTGAAGCGTTCTAGCAAGTTCAAATATTCGCTCAATTTCGGCTTGGACTTCTGCTAAACAACTACTCCTACTAGATGATCGCTCCATGATTGCTCTTTTTGTTGGATTATTTAGTAAAGATCTTTTCGCCAAGGAAATATCAGCCATTACCCTAGTTATGATGATTCTAAAAATGTCCATTAGAAGAAGATTCAGTAAATTTAGAAAAATTGCAGTTTTTAGAAGACAAAATTTAATTGTTTGAAGAGTTACCTTCCCGAAAACTTATGTTTTAAGAAATCAAAAATTGCCTTTTGCATCATGTCAGTCACTTCGTATCCTTTGAGTGATGGTCCTACCAAAACGACGGGTCTCATTGAGGGCACCACGTCATATGGTGTTGCCGTTTCCTGAAATAATATTTACTCATCAATAAACTGTTAAGATTAGATCCCGTTACCGGGATGACAGAGAAACCTGCAGGAAAGTCTCACTTACGTAGGACTTGCACCGGAATGCAAACATTAAAACATTGTAAACAGTTAATGGCCGTGGAAATTTTATACATGCATTCCATAATATGTTGCGTGGTCAACATTATAAATGTATTTGCTTCTTTCTTAGTTTATATATTTTTTTCAATGTTATACTTATATCCAGGTAGTACGTAACCTTGCAACAAGAAACATTGCCACAAGGTTGCGTGCTATCTGGGTATATGTAGTCCTAGTTTTTATATTTTCTTCGCGTGAGAAATAATTTATTTGTATCAATCTAAGTGTGCGTATTTCAAATACACTACTCAATTTTTCAATTCTTGACCACGCAATACAATGTGGATCTAATTCTACTGGCCTTCTGCTATAACTAACCCTATCTTGTTAAATATATGTCAATTTTCAAAACAATACCTACTTTAAATTTATATACATTTATGTTTCCCTTAAAATCAGAAATTACTCATTGGGAAAAATTTTTAAAATGTTAACACTGGCAATCGATGAATTAACATAAATCTGTTGATAGAAGTGATATGAATTGCACATCATTTTATTATATATTTATTGCAAGAATATTATATTATTATTATTATTATTATTATATTACTGCACAGTACCACATTAGTAGTTTATTCCCCATTGTGTAATTAGAACAAAAATAGCCTAGTGAGAACTAGTTCTTTCTTTTCAATACTACAATATTTAGTTTACTATAATCAATACTATGTATACATATTTGTTTCACTATTTGTTGATCAATTCAAATTTTACCTAAAGGTTCTTTAGAAAGGTAAAATACGAACTAGCAATTAAAAACAAGTATTTAATAAAATATTTTTAAAATTATTTTGGACAAGCATCTTTTCAAAATACAAGCTTATTTACAAGCACTACGTGTCAACTGGAGCGGTAGTACATTTAAATAAAAAAAAAAATGGTTGCAGTATGGTAACCATATAATATAAAATTTATAGAACGTAACTAATTAAAAAAATGTCGTAAATTTAGACGATAAAAATGTCTTAAAATAAGACACCAATTTTTATAATGTTCGCACTAAACATTTTGGGCATTAACATATTTCAGAAATTGTTGAACAAATGAAATTTCAAAAGTTTTTAAATTTTACTGCAGAAGTTCTATTTCATATTAACTTTATATCTACATACTATTATTTGTTAAAAATATAATTGCATTCTACTTATACAATAAATAATTGTTAATTAGGGCTAGTAAGGAAAACACAAAGAACTTAAAACTTTATAAAAAATATAAGTCAATTTTTTACTAAATTTCTAAGAGTATAAGCTTTTAGTATTTTCTACAAATAAAAATAGTGCCCCAATTAGAGTGAGAAATAATTAATTCTAATATACACACTGCAAAAACTGGTGTCTTATAGACGTATTATTGGAAAACACTGAAACATTTCGAATATTTAAGTGATTTTCTCAGTGTCAGATGCGACACATTTAACAATCTTCACTGCAAAGAAAGGTGTCTGAATTGGTATCTTATAATAAAATGTAAGATGACAAAATAATAATCTTTGTAGGGTTCCTGGTCCCCATCGGACGTCTCTCATGTTGCGGTTAAAAACTTGCTTCCCAGAATGGGTGTTTAAGGGCAAATTAAATACATACAGTAAAAAAAATCAGCATAAATGCAGAAAACTATAAGGGAAGAAGAAGAGGCGGCGTGCATTTTGAGAATGCAGATAGAGGCTAGCAAGATGATGAAGTCATCGTTTTCAAATGCATATGAAAACGCAGAGAAAATAAGGCCAGAACAAAAACAGCATGTAAGGGTTCGATTAGCGACGAAAAGGGACTTTCACCTACTAACAATAAATCTTAGCTTTTAATAGTATAGTGTCTTCCAAAAAACATAAGTTATTGCAGTGCATCAGGGTGATTTTTCTAAAATTGGCTTTTCAATGTCTTCGTGAATATTATATGAAATATGTTCTCTTTTCATACAGTTTTCAATTATTATTATTATTACTACTATTATTCATAACAAAAAGAAAGCTGTCAATTTGTAAGAATTGAGTTATTCAACTAATTTCTCAGAGATGAAAGAAATTTTAACCAGGATCGACAAGAGCTCCAGTCTTAACTTTATCATCTTTTTACGATTTCAGATAACAATTAATTGAATAAATAATAGTTTCAAATGATGACGAAGTATGTTTTTTTATTTATAGACAATTTTTTTAAGCGTAAATTGAAAAGTGTCATTTTCAGAAGAATCGCCCTTATATATAATAATAATAATCAGTAATATGTTCTCTCGAAAGAATAAGTTCATTCTGATTTGTCTAACTGATGATTCTGATCCCCAAAATATTAGATATTATCCGAATAAGTTATTTAATGAGAGTTTACCGGCTTTTTAAAAAAGTTCTTCCTTTTTTCCTTAGCTGGTGGAGTTGTTAGCGTTGCTTTACCCGGTCGAATATTTCCTACGCTATCACTGTCGTCACCTAAGGAAAACATAAAGAAACCACTCATTTTTAAAAATCTACTTCTACACTTGTACATGCAACAACACTTGCTATCTGCTGCCTTACAAATTAGTTACCTCGAGGGTCTTCGAGGGTGTGAGAGCTTTTTAAGAATAAGGGCTACTCACAGGCGTAACAACTTGTAGACGTCCTAGGGGGTTCAACTTTCTTCGCCAGGGTAAGAATAGATTATCTAACATCATTTACTAAAAGATGGTAATTTTCTTAGTTACATTATATAATAAAAGATGCAATTACTGACTTTGAAAAGATATAAAAATGAAAGTATAATCTCTTATCTTCCCTGGTATAAAATGAAAGATTCCATTTTGACTAGTGTTATTTATACGCTATTGCGACCCCCATGTAGCCCAAAATAGTTACGCCTATGGGGACGTTCACAAGTAGTGAGGTACCTGGTGTGGGCGGTGTGGAACCTCGTGAGGGCATACCGCTCTCACCAAGGTTCCCCGAAGACCCTCCACGTGTGGAATAGAGGCCCTTGGTACCGCGTGCAGCACTCGCTTGTACTCTCAAAGCCTCCAACTTGACTGGCGAAGGAATGAAACCCACGTCGCAACCCTCTTTCACTAGCCTTCCGATCCACCAATTGTTATCATATTTCTCCTGCATTGCATAAAATGTCACTTTTTAGGAAAATATTTATATGTATATAAACAATGTAACCTAATACAGGAACTTTAGAGTACTCTTCAAATCTGAATAAGGAAACATTCATATATAATATATATTTAAATGTCAATAAGCTTATACCTTATATATATTTATTTTTTAGTGAAAATCACTTACATTTTTAAGTGTATATCAGGGGAACGACATTTTTAGTAGTCTGCAGGGCGCGTTACTGCACATTTTCGAGTGTCACAACTCGACTCGGTTCTGGGTGTTGCAGCGAAATTTCTGGGGTACGTATGCACCACGTTCTCTTTGGGGCTCGCTACGTATGCCAGAAGTTTCGCTGCAAAAAATTTCAAGCTAATTCTAAAACTTGTTCTCTTCTGGTCAGAACTGAATTTTCTCTTATTCAGATTTAGTAAGAAGGGAACTCATCCACCGTAATAGAATTATATAGTTATAATTTTTTTAGCCCATCTATTGTAAGACTTAATCATTTTAATTTCAAATTTTCATGAATTACTTTAATATGTAGAAAGTCCCGAACATCGAAGCTGACAGCTGATCCATGCACTGGAGAATCATCGTCAACAGATCCATCGTAACTAACGTTCGTTCTTACTGCAAAGGCCACTGGTTTCGTCTACAACGATTAAAATCATTTAAATTTCAATTTTTACAAACAATTAGTACCTTAATAATTAGCTTGCTGAAGTCAAGTAAAATATCTTGTTTTGACTAGAGTAAATGTCTGCATAAGCAACCGGCAAAATGGATACTGACGCTCCATGAGAAAAGGTGCTTACATCCAATTCGTTGAACTCTGGAGCGCGATCCAGTAAATTAGTTAGAGTTATTGGATGAAATAGTTGCCTTACCAATTAATTGGATCGCGCTCTATCACAGTACAACGAATTGTACAACCATTTTTCTCCGTTTATGCCAAAAATATCTATAAATCTATCTCTGTCCTTTTCTATCTCGTGCTTTGCATTCGCGAATGACTTTCGCTAACTTATTGTGTGCAGGCCTTATTCTGGAACTAGCCTCAAGGTGCAATCCCATGTGATTTGTTAAAATCTAATCTCCTAATCCACTATTTTACCACGCGGGTCTGCACTCTTAATAAAAAAAAGTCGAGAAATCCCATCTTCACGAAGGTTCACCGACCTCAAGATTAAAAGGTTTTGAAAACATTGTAAACAATTTATTTTAGGGTGATTCTACAACAGCTAAATCGTATCGTCTCGAAGACGATTTTTAGGACGATACGATGCGTGTGCATATATTACGAATCCATTGCGCATTGAATTGTCTTGAAAACGATTCAATGCCTCCTATTCTGGAATCATTCTTAAGTTGAAAAACATTTGCATCCTTTTTTTGTTTCCGAATTTATGACATTATGATATAGGACAATTTACGAGTTGGACTCACCCTAGCTTTTTCAAGTTGATTGAGGGCCTGCTTCTCTTTTTCTCGACGTAAGGTTTCTCTTTCTTCATCCAGTGAAAGTTCTGAACTCGGCTGAGAGTAATTTGAATCTGCAGAGCCCTGAAATTAAAGAGAATAATAAGAAATTTTATTCATTCATGCATTAAAATGAAGTTTTAAAATAAATGTATATAATATTTCGATGCACTTGAAAGAAGCTCTTCTTTTATAATTTATAAATAAAAGGAGTTGAAAACATAAAAATAATTTGTTTGCATTGTATTTTTTACGAGATTCTTACACGTATGGTTGTAGATATTTTCAAAATCTGAAATAATCTGTACACATAATAGCGGACTAGTTGATTGTTTGGGTAGTGGGAATATTTTTGTCTAATTGTTACCTGTATTTTTTCAACATCCTCAATATGAATTTTATGATAACAACAATTGAGTTTGTACATCATTGTCGTAAACACTGCATTCAGCAGTAGTTAATTAACTAAAATCGATTTATGTAAAAAATAAGGATCGCAAAATAACCATTATTAATAAATACCGCACACTTGGTATAGAAAGGGTGTCAGCGCGGAGCTCAACTACTGTAAAGCACCATCCAATTATGTACTTAGTTGCAGCAACCATTTTTAGGACATGTACATGACACATTCAAACTGTTGAGTTACTTATTGTTTACCCACCAATTTAAAGTTACGAAGAATTTCTTGAAAGCTCATGTGTGAGAAGTATATTTTCAATATATTATTGACAATCTTTATATAATGTAAACAAAATTATATGAGGTACTAACGTTACAAAGTCGTGAAATAAACTGGTGGTCAATATATAGCACGTGTGGGGTTTATGAGGTAAAGGACTATTATTTATGCTCGAGTTAACTTTAAAAAAAGGCCGTTTACGCTACAATAGACACTTCGATGCCCTATTTCGCAGTAACGTGAGCGATATGAATAAGGTACAGTGTTGTAAGTCTTTTCTAAAAAATAATTTTCTGTTTCTAGTTTATAACACTTTAAGATAAAAGTGAATCATACATTTTTTATAACCTAAACATGAGCATCAGCTGAACGGATATGAACGTCTTCCTGCTAATTCAACTTTAGAGAGTATGTATATATACAATACATTCGTACCTTGACCGACATTTTGATTTGGTTAATTGAATTTGAATATGAGATTAAATAAATACAAAGCTTCCTCATGAGGAAGCAAAATGTTGCAGTTTAAAATTCAGTGCAATGAAAATTTTAATAATATTATACAAATATGTTACCTGAGTGAAAAGTTTGTTGTAACCAGAATTATGTTGATTATATCCAATCATTGCCAAAAACAATTGTCAGGTTTTCTGGCAAACTTTGGATGTTTCCTTTTGTCTTAACTGGACAATATTCTTAATTGATAGTACATGTGAGGTCGCTAACGCATTTCGCATTCAATATATTGAAACTTTTTCTTCGTTAAAATGTCTTACTGAACACATTTTTAAAGACACTAAATATCGGAGTAGCTTATCATTTACTAAGTCTACTTTTTGCGTTTTTTTCTACAAGCCATTCGAACAACTTTATAATTTTTCTGTGAATATATTCTTTTCATTTCACGAATGTATTATCAAGTACCTTTTCCGAAACGGGAAACTGGATTTTCAAAATCGACAGGAAGCCAACATTTTCATTTCTAAAATGGAATACACGTCGATTACTTTAAGCCATTAAGGTTCATGATCAAATGATTGATTGGCAGCCAAATTAGCTCAAGTGATGAGCTATATACATATACATGTATACACCTATAAAAAAGCTGTGATGAATCTAGAAAGATTTGCTTGAAAAGCTTGCATTCTTAAAACCGTTTAGTTTCATTAACAAAACAATTAAATATATATTGACAATGTATTTACCAAGTTGATTAAAAAACTTATGGTTAATTCAGACGAAACTTACTTTCAAGAAAAATTTTTTCAAGTCAACAAAAAAAAAATATTTCTCGTGTAGTAAGAATTGAAGAATTTGATGTATCGATCCCTGTTTAATATCTTTCTTTGACTTATATCTGTATATCAGGTTGCGTTCTGTTGCTCAAGTGATCTTATTTACGTGTAGAAAGTTTGAGTTAGATGTGTTTATCTAGCTGATCAAATAAAGCAATATGGCAAATATATAGGTATTTATTTAAATTATATTGTAACTTTTTTTTTATTTAATTTTACTAAAAATGTAGCTTTTGCAACGAATTTTGTGCTATATATTTAAAATAACTAAACTATGTATTTAAAACGAACTTTATAATATATTTTCCTTTTAAATTTAAATCCACACAACACGATATATTCCTGAAAGCTTCCTGGAATATTAGTGAGGTTTAGGTGGAATCTCTGAGGAAATTTGCAGGTTATAAGGAAGCAAAAAATGTACAATTATTAAATCATTTACACATGTCAAAAATATAACCATGTAATCATCCCAATATTCAATTTTTAAGTGAGATTAATCATTTGGTCATGAACATTAATGCGGGTTGATATACATATACATACGTACGTAACATTTATAATATATATAAGATGTAATAACTGAAAAAAAAGTTTTTCTATTAAAACTAATTAAAAATAACTATTTAATTATTATATTTAATTGATAGGACAATTTTCATAATTTTGATCAAGTATTTTAAACATTACTTAAATCTGGTTTTTATTATACAATTCTCATAGTATATATAAATGTATATAATAATATTCTACGGAGAAAGATTATTTGTAGAATAAAATTATATTATACACACACATATATATATATATATATATATATATATATATATATATTACTTCCAAATTCTGAAAGACATATTAAAATGTTGATTAATTTATATAGAATGACCTACTTTTGACAGTTCTAATTAGTGACTTTAACTCGAGTTTAGATAATTTCTTTGAATAAAAAATTAAATATAGGTATATTAAAGTAAACTCTCAAATTACACTTTTTAGACGTGTTATATATGTATACATGTATATGAATAAACATTTGTACCGAAAAATGAAAATAAAATTGTTAAGTTGTATAAAATTTTCTAAAGATGTAAAAAATAGAGTAATGAGACTTATTATATTTTTGTAGACAAAAGTCCTATTTCAAAAACATATATGCAAGTTACAACGCTAATAAACTTGGCGTATTATTATTTAAATACTAGTGTTATATTATTATCATAGAGCCTTGATTCGCAAATAGTATATTATTAAGCACATATAATTTAGAAATTGAAATTCTTGAAGAGCATGCGTGCCCTTGTAATAACCAATCATTGACCTGAGACATGTGCACACTGTTTTACCCGAGCAAATACATATTTAAAGACACCACAAAACCTTACTTAAACCGGCATTCCAACACAAGAACTGACATTTTTATTCCTTTTTTGTACACTGGTAATATTAGTAATTGGTTAATAACTCGCGTTTCTTTATATTTTGTCCATAAGATGGAAGAAGTGAAGAACGCGGACGACACCCCCATACAATATCGATCAAAAACTTCCGTGCTCTCTACTACCCTCCCTCATCTCTCCTTTAACCCTCTTACCCTCGACAGCAGTTATTCCCACCACTTCCAATTTTGTGCTACTAAACGGAGCATCCTGCAAAGCGCATGTGTCAAATCTCACATTGCATTGATTGGCTGCTCTTTTATAATTTCAAAACACCCGGCAAAACAGATAATTAAACAAATAATGATAAACGCATGCGCTTCATGGTCTCCCTAATTGTGCTACACTTCCATTCGGCAACTTAAATGTATTTCTATTGGCCCAAAAGTTTATTAAATACATTAGTCAAATTAGTCAATGTTTTAACTGAAATGAATGACAACTCTCATACAAGAAATTAAAAAAAAGAAAGCAGAAAGCAACAAAAATGACTTTTACCAGAAGAAGCTTGCCAATACTGTAAACCTAAACAAGGCGGTTTTAAAGTTTGAGAAAAAGGAGAACAAGTCAGAGTAGTTTTGAGTTGACAAAGAACTCGAGGAGATGAAAGCGCAAGACGTCCAGGAAGCAATGGAAAAGATTTTAGCAGAAAATATTATGTAGAGGTGACGGTGTTTGGACCTAAAAGCAAAGTATAAGTATATTATAAGAAAAGAACTTTTTCGTCTCATTTTTTGCGTTCGCGAAGCTATTCTGCTTTGGCCTTAATAAGCGAGATGTGAAGCTCGCCATTATAGTAGTCACCAGTCAAGAAGATGAGGACAAGTTGGAAGATCTTGGACACAAAAGCTATTGACTTTTTGCCTTGTCCTGTCAGCAGAATAGAACTACATACTTATGACTATAAACGACCATATATAGCCAGAGAACGTAAAGCAGAAAACCCAGGGGTGGAATAAGTGAAAGGTTTTTTTTATTTTAAATGAATTTAATCAAACCAGTTGCTACATCGTTTAATGAACGAATAATCGCCTATACGCTCTCTCAATAATTATTTTTTAATTTTTATCAAAGAAATCTTCTAAATTAAAAAGTTTCAGCGAAAGAAGAGGTTCTTTTCAAATAACAAACTTTTTATAGGTGTAAATAAAAAAATTATATTATGATATATAAATTATGATTTTAATAATTTATACCTTTCTTCTCCCAAATGGCTTGTACAGATCTCGCTTCATTGGTCTTCGTAAGTGATGGGCCATGATTATTAAAAGTCATTAAAGTCAGTACAATAATATTTTGATATACTTAGTTCATGTGATGGTAATTATTACGATAATTATATTTATTTTCAATACATACACTTGAAATGAACCACTTTAAAATCCAAATTAGCACAACATATCTTCGGGCAATATTACAAATAATATTTATAAAATGTTGAAAATTTCACATAATCACGTATTTTTGTATTTATTTTATGTGATAGCGAAAGTCCTTAAAAAATCTGACTAGTCGCAGCTAGGTCAAGATAAAATTCAAATTCACGAATCCAACATATGGAGGGTGAATTTGATATAATTATTATAAAACTTTTAGTGGGAAGGTTGTCTATATGTTGATGATGGACGTTTACAATCCATATGCATAAAAGTAGGGAGGTATTACGAAATGTAAATAACAAGGGTTTTGAAAATTAAAATAATAGTTGTTCGTTTAAAAAACTAACACATGGAGATGTGCATATCAATAAATTGTAATTGAATTTCTATCCTACATGGTCTGTTTTGTTTTTGACATTTCCGAGAAACTTGTTCGTTCTCGTTTAAGTTTGAGATGATCCAATTCGATACTTTACATTAATAAATGCTCATCGAAGACTGTACTGAAAATAGAATAAGACATTTTTGAGCTCAGAACGACATAAATCTTTTTTTTCCTCCTATATGTATACACAAAAGTAACAAACGTCACTTGACCTTTAATCATGCAAATAACTAAATATTTCAAGTCATTTAAATAAAAAATATTTCATCGTTCATCAAGAACTAACCAATTGTAAATAATTTCATATTTTCTCAAAATAACATGCTTGCATCAATGCAATTAATGTATGTATGTGTATATACTACATTACATATTACAAGTTGATTTAAAAGCACTGTAACTCTCTTTAGGAAACACAATTACAAATTATGACAGATATTTTTTTAAATTTTGGAAATGATAACTGAGCTTAATAAAAATGATTTCTTCTGAGTGCTACACGCACCGCGGCGGCCGTATGGCGAACGTGTGACTGTTTAGTGAAAAGATTTTAGAACTCCTTTCGACCTCCAACTACTATAAATAAATTTGATTCTCTGTGCCAGTTATAGATAACTTTGGCGTGGTTCAATTCTTTATAAATTTTAATTTCATTGCTTTTTGAAAACAACTATCCTCCAGCAATTACTGCACAGAGAAAAATGCATTTGCTATTATATATACATATAAGGATAGTTAATTTTCAGCTATGACACCAAACATTTTAGCTGTGAAGACTAATTTTAACTGTATGTACTAGTTATTAATAATTATCCATTTAATAGCAATTAAGTTTAGCTAGAGTAGCTAAATTTTTTTCTCCGTGTGATGAATACAATTGACATTTTAAAAAATTTTAATTTAAAAATTTTAATTAAATTTCTATTTTCATAATATTATGAGCTCAACATTGAGTTTCTTCAACTAAAAAAGTGGATTCTTTTCGATTAAGATGTTCATCCCTGGTGGGATGCAGACTGTTCTACGAGGATAAAGATATAAGCCATAGGAGAATTAAACCGACTCCTGTTTATTTTAATTTGCACATCGGTTGCATTTCTGTTGAATCCCTCAACACTTAGGTCTGAAAGGGACCTGTAGGTATAGATGTATTTATTTATTTTTATGTATATTTTTTTGATTTTTTAAATCTACATTCGCGAACTTGAAGGATTGTTTACCTCTATTTCATACAATGAATTTTACATATTTGTTTTATCGACCAAATATTTTTTCCTCTATTGAAACGTCAACAGATGTCTCTAGAGTATATGAACCGAGGCACGAAACCAAACCTGATTTGTATTGTTCCATCATTCTTTTCTCTTGTTCTTTAAACAATTTGAAATTGTTGCGATATAATAATATTTTCGAAATACATTTTAACTCCGGAGGGAGGGTTTCAGAACGAATAAAAAGGGTTCTACTCGAAGGATAAAGTGCAACCGAAAAGATAGAGTGTATTACATATTATATATTATATGCGTTATAGGTATTTAGTTTATTTAATTTGAAAGCTTACACCCTAGATATGGTTACTATACTATTATCTCAGTTCAGAAAAATTAAACATTACTATTTTTTAAAATAAAAATAAACATTAATAGCAATCAAAACCGTGAAATTGGTAAATTGAAGTATAAAATCAGAGACTCAGTTTTTAACGGGCTCACTCATACTTTTTACCGACCGATGAAACTGCGTATTTCTGTCTTATCCAAGAAAGCTAAGCCCAGAAGAAACACACACTGAAATGCATCTGCACCAATTTTATTAAGTGAATAGTTATTCTCATATCAAGGGCGCAAAATAGGCGATTGTAGCGAGGGCTACACACAAAAATTAAATTTTTTGTCCTACCTGCATGGAAAGTATGGCATTGAGGGCACGAGCGGCAAATCGCTTATTATAGTGAAACACTGAACTTCATATAAAAGTATATAAAATTTAATTTTTGGACTGTTCCGTTATGACAACGAAATTTTTGTTTTGATTTTGTCAAACTGTTATTTTATAAATATTGTAAGGGGTCGTTCATAAACTTAACTTAATAATTATTTAATTGTGTTAAATGATTAATATAGGTATCATATAGGTATATCAGTGCATAGATTTCGTATTTGGGGGTCTAATGTATTTTTGTAATGTCCTTGATGAGTCTGCGAATGCAGAAGTGAACCCCATCCCAGGTTTCAGTCAAGGTTATAAGGCATTTACTGGAGTTCTGAACGCACACATATATATATATGCTAGAAGCGATCACAATTTTTAAGACATCTACTATTATCACTTGATTGTATCTATATATACTTATATGACGATCCTTATAATTGCAACCTGATTTATACTTTTAGAAATTGTGACAAAGTTTTTCAGACATGAGAAATTTACAGATTAAATTCATGTATTGAAACAATTATTTATTTGATCCAAATAATCGAATAAATATAGATTAAATAATTTTTTGCTTACTATAATCAAATAAACTGTTTTATAACTTTTAATTTCCTATTAGAATATGTCAACATAATTTTATTTAATTAACTCAAGCAACAATTATTTTATGGAAATAAATATTTATTAGTTAATAGTCAATAAGTGATGGACTATTTGAATCAAATAAATTTCGAATATATACAGGTATATAGATACAAAACATATATATTATACATATAAGGTCATGGTCTGTGCTTAAGTTCGTCAAGAAGGAAATTGCCCTTATTTTCGAATTTCAGTAAAAGCCCTACTTTTATGGCAAGGCGTGGTAAATGAAGTAAAAAATGAAATGGTAGAGACAGCTGCTGCAACAGAAACAGTCAATTGTTCACAACATGGCGGCCTGTTATCCTTGAGACCTGTGTGTGACTTCTTTTTGTTTTATATAGGTTTTAGCGGACTCTCCAGGAGAATGCAAGAAGGAAGAAGGTGTGAGGTATCAAGACACTACAATTAATGATTTCTTTAACCTATGGTCAATTATTAAAACACTTATTCATTATAAATGCAGAAAAATGTATAGGGATGAGTAAAATTTATACATTCCTTTATACCTTAAAACATTCTAAAACTATTTTTTTTATAAATAAATTATATTAAATGTCTACAGTAAACTATACTTTTGACAACGCATGTATAATATATAATAACAGAAATATAGTACACTTTACAGGTTTTAAAATTGAAAATTGAATGTATGGCTATGTGTGCTGCGATGAATTAAACTGAGCATTAGAATTGAAAAAAACAGAATGCCTATTTTAAATGTGTATATATATATACATACATAAATGTATGCGTTTCGGTCTTGCGAAGTTCGACCTTCTTCTACCTGAGGATTCTTTACAAAAAGAAATTATGGCCGCTGTAAAGCACTAAAGTCGAGAGCCTAAGGCTTGGACATTAGCGCCCGCATTGTGAATTGGCCGCAGTATGTTTTTGGGCCTCCACCCAATATACTGACCAATCGGAGACCCTATCTCTCTCATTCTTTTAATTCCAAGAAAAAGCATTTCTTACGAGTTTAAAATTATTGTTTCAATGTCGAAAATGTTCCTATTAAGCAGTGCTTAATATTAAAATAGGTTAATGATTATACACTCAACTTGTACTTCTATTCATCTTAAAAACCTTCCACTATTTTCATAGTGGAAAGGAGAATTATTATTTATTCCTCTTACAATGAAAAATGAATTTATTTAATTTATTTAAGTCAAATACATTTTTTTCAGATTATGGCTGTTGAAAGGAGAAATAGAGAATGGTTTGGCTCTGATGGCATGGAGCACATAATTATTTTCGTTTAGACAATACTGCATTGTATATAAAATATGACAGAGCATATAACACTGACAATAATTTTGGAATCTAAAAACATTAAGCTGTGAATGATGCGCTGTAGAGTTTGCACGTGAGAGAATGTTTAAGACAAAAGTTACTCAAAGTAGCTTATAAAAAAGCTCTACCTAAAACATCCTGTGCTTTATTATGTAACTTTTGATTCAACATTCTCTCACAAGAAGACATTTTTCTTATTATTACAGCAGCATTTACTAGCTTAAACCTTTTATATTTCCAAACTGACAATGTTATGCTGTGGAAATGCTCAGTCAATTTCTGAGGGCATATTTAGGAAGCCAAAAAACTAAACTGACGCAGGTAAATAATTTTTATGGATTTGATTATAATATCCCTCCTCCCCTTAATTACTTGTCGCGCTTTAAAACGGTAACGTGCTTAACATTAATATTCTGAGGGATGAAAGTTTTTTCTTTTAGTGTTTGTAATTTTGAAAAATTCTAGTCATTTTGAACAATGGCACTTGTTCGTGCTGGTGACCCAAAGATTTTATCGGAAATCAAAAATTTAAAGCTTTCTTGAGTACTGACTGACGTTGGGAAAACCTAGAAGAAAGAAGCTGTACAGGTAGAACCGCGTTATTTTAAGAGATTTACAACAATGAAAGGACCCCAGGTTTACCTGGGGAGTTTAACTTTGCATTTTCAAGGAATTCCGTTTTACCGTTCGACGAACAATGGACATTTAGATCGGAAGAAAAATCACTCTTTCCGCATACCTATAACTTGAAGAAGTAAAAGTCATTTGCTCGACAACTTTTCAGTTTATATGTACATTTCTAATTTTAAAGATATTTCACTTCACTTCTTTAAAAATAGAACATTTTTCATAGCTTTATATTGCATTCAGTTGATTTCATATAAACGAAATAGTCTTTTTTAGGCAATATTGCTTAATGTAATTTAATTGAATTAATATTATATATAAATTAAATAAAATGCAAACATATCATCAGGGTTGGATAAAATTTTCTCACGAGAAAACTTTATATATCTGTAATGCTACAACATGCTATTAAATATTAACACTGATAATTATGTTGATATTTTTTAACAATAATAATAAATAAAAAATATAGTGTTTTTGCAAAAATTCTTGCAACAACAAAAAATTCAACCATAAAAAAATTATGCGTCTTTAAAAAGTTTGGAATGCATTTTTCAATGCATCATTGCGTAAATGTTTTTAAAATGATGAAATTGATAATAATTTAAATATATTTTGGATAATGTTAAATTTCTAGATGAGTTAGGTTTTTTGTAATTTGTAAAGTGAGGAATACCTAAGGTATCACAATGTTTGAAATTTTGGGTCTAGTCTCAGTTGATACAGGTTTTGCAACTTCCAAAACCTTCTCCCTTCTTTTACCCAGAACAGGACCTGTTCGTCCAACGATTCACATACGTGGGTGGAGCATAGTGTATAGGTGCGGCACTAGCAATGGGATACAATGAGGGAACCAGAAATTTTTCTACACTCTGAAAAGTTAATAGCATCAAAGTGCATCAACTATACGTACATTCCTATTATAAACAATACATGTTCTATGAAGCTCAATTGAAACAAAATTCTCATATTTTTATAGATATTTTATACATTTCTTTCGGAAACAAAAGCCACATGGTTAGAATATAACCATTTTGGATACTTCCCATAATTTCCACGAGTGCAGGGGTCTTGCACACAAAATCGAAGAAATATTTTTTTGAGTATACTCTGAAGCAACATTATCTCTATGGGGACGCGACAATATTACTTTTAGAGCTTGATATTATTAATATAACAAATGTCTCTCTAATTTATCAGTGATAATTGAATAGAAATCAATAAATCATTTTATTTTATCAACAATGGTTAAGACATAAATTTATAATTATTCATTTACTCAAGTGGTTTTTAGTGAAATATGAAAAAATTTTAGTTGTTGTTCCCACTAAAAAGTAAAAATTTTATACGAGTGTATTTCAATGCTAAAATTGAATATTCCGAATCTCGCACGACAACATTGATGCAATGTTATGTCGATTTTTATTTTCCTCATCATAAATAAATATATTTTAAGTGAATCAATGGATACTAATTTAATAATATTAAGCATTCAAGAGAGAAAAAAAATAGAAGACTATGTGACATAGTGAAAACATACATGTACCATATACCTGCGGGTGGATATTCAAATGAACATCATACCCTCGTCACTCTTGCTGGCAGTCTCTGAACCCACTTTACAGAATTCCTATATTTGCTATCATTTTCTATTCCATCATTCAGCATCTTCCTCCCTCCTTTGGGATTACGATAGTCCAGACCATACATTTCTCTTCTTCTTCTTACCCTTCGTTCGTCTCACTCTTATACATATTGGCATTGGCCTCCTCTCTTTTTCTAAGTTAAACAACACACCACTCTGTTTGCTGCATCAGACTAGTCAAGTCAAACTACCCTGGACCCTAACCTAAACTGACGAACTGTACCGCATTCCGCTTCCTTTTGCTCTCTTTTAGGTAATACGCATTGAGTGTCAAATATTTGTCTATTCGTCTATTTGCAGTCAATGTGGTTATTCAAAGTTCGTGTTTATAATATGTAGTATGTACTAATAGTTGAATGTACCATGCCAGAATACGAGAAGACAATATTTCATTAAAAAAGTTCCACGGGATTCCTATAGGTCTTAATTAATGTTAAATTTTTACTGTTTTTCTTTCTTCAAAGAACCTAAAGAATTTTCAAAGTTTACTATACAGATTGATTTTTTAAACTTGAAAATATATTTTATTTTTAAGGGTTCCGTTGGTAACGTAACTCTATGGAAAGACTTTTGCGTCCATCATCATTCGTATCCCTCCCACTCTTCGATCTGTATATATTTATACAATACACCCATTCCCTCAATTGGTGCGACCCATTGTATTAAATAAAAATATTTTATCTGCAAATTCCCTTTTTCAACAACTATACAGATATACAGTTAAAATTTTGTGTATTAATTTTTTCTGTGAAGACTTAAATTTTTACCTGATTTAAATTCAGATTCTATAAGAGTAAATAAGTTACACTCGACAATACCGCACCCGAAGCTTATTGAACTGAAATACGTGATGTGTACGTTTCTCTACAGATTATAATAAACTATTTTGAAAGAACTTATCCTGGGAGCAACCGAGTAAAATATATATGGTTGCGCACGTTCCTAAAAGTTTAGTCTTATTTAAATTTTGTAGAAAATGACAAATTTATTATGACATTAAACTTATAGTTATTACAAAAGATGAAAATATTTTTATCTTTAATTTCTAGTATTAGTTTTAAAATTATTAGTTTATTAGTTAATAAATTTCTATTATTATGTATTGTTTAGATACATGGAAAAATAAACTTGTATGTATGGGGGTTTTTTCTGTATGCATTCGTGCTCTAATTTTGATGTTTATATTATTTTGATATTGCTGTTTTTGACAGACTCGCGTGCTCATAGTCACATATAGTGGTACTAAAAAACTTTTTCATTATGATGAGACTGTAAAATAAAGCTCTTAATCGAGTACCATATACATTGTTTTTCCATGACCGGTACTTCTATTTTTGTCAACTTTCAAATATATCTTTTACATTAAAGTCATCTTTAAAGAAATGATGAAAGCATTATTATAGAGTCAGGTGATTTTCAGAAATTAAATTAAAAATTTTCAAATTAAAAACTTTCTGCGGCCCTGCTATTTTAGGTAGTCACCTCACAGGTCGAATACAAAGTTTACTCTATACGTATATATATGTATACGTGTAGAAATAGTATCTTTCAGGTAGGGGTGCTCTCTAAATCTGAATTAGTAACAAACGTTGCTAATTTAATAGCTAGAATTTCGATACTTATTAATAATATGATTTGTTGAAAAATAAAGTAAATTTTTGAAACAAACCAGTAAATTCCTCCTAGGCTGCTTCTATTCATACTCAATTACTGACTTTCAGTTGCTTCAAATTGAAAAGATTAAAAAATGGTTTAGTAAATCTTACCGTTTATTTTTTAGAGAAAAAAGCAGGATATTGTTTAGTAGGTACCTATAACCTATAACTAATGAATTTGAGCTAAGCAGCGTCCACTGTTTCCTCTTGTCAGTAGAGTTTGCTATGTCAACTTTGACATTTAATGAGATTTTTTAAAAGAATTACACGAGTACATGAGTAAAAATTATTTGAATGTCACATGATGAGAGAGAGAGAGAGAGAGTCTGAATAAATATCTATATGTATTACCAATATAATTTTATCCCTATAATTCGACCAGTTTTCAGGTATAAAAACATCTGAACATAGAAACAAAGGAGAGCTAAGAAGAATATGTATGTCGATGTTTTGCGTCCAAAAAAGATGAAACTTATACTATATTCCAGAGGAACGTATATTTGGATGCGGTAGATTTATGTGCCACTATGGTCGGTATAACCACAAAAGTAGGTATGTACCTCTTATTTGCTCCTCCCTCTTAGACTTTCAACTGCTTACGTCATTTCGATATTTACAGAAGTATGTATCAAAAAATATTTTAATGCATTCGATTTTGAATTACTTTCTAATACACTTAATACATTAACTTTTTGTTAATTACACTTGAAGCTAAAGTGTGTACATATTTGTTATAAATTGTCAAGTCAATGCAGAAAAATATTGGTTAACGCTATTGATAAGCACAAATAGAATCAACATTTCTTTTGTTACATATTGTTTATTAATAAAAAAAAAATATATATATATATATATATATATATATATATATATTCAATTCAACGTTCATTCAAGAAGAAAAGCAGACGGTTTTTTAAAAATATTTTACAATTGTTTAAATTTCTAGTCAGATGCAATTATTTAGCTTAATTATAACGTAAATAAGGAAATAGACTTTTCGAAGAGAAAACCATCTTTGTTACATGAGACCATGTTATAATCGAGACGAGGCCAGGTGCGTCGAAACTGTTTTAAGTTATTCATGAATTCGCTATCAAGTTTTTACGTTTTTACCGTGGTATGTGTACACGGCAATCGACGTTAATTCCTAGAAACCGTACCGGTAACGAGAACCATAAATTCTTTATTAGCCGGGAGCATGAGACCTCTTTTCCCCTCACTTCTTAGTCGGACCATATCTCTTTTCGCTCCTCTCTTTCACGATTGGCCACAATAACGAGACAATCCCAGATTAAACTTGAGACATTTCGAATTATTTACACCGGTAACCTTTTAAATCGTCCTCGAAATGTCGCTACAGGGGTTCACACGAATTTCGATATTAAACATCAAAATTCTTTTAATTCTTTTAGATTGAGAATCTACAATAAGTTTTGGTTAGTCTGATGACTGCGGCTTTAAAAATGAAAAGTAACATTCACTCATCAGTTAGTAATATTTTCTACATTCTTAAAAAAATATCTATGCATATTAAATAATGTTTATATTTTGATAAATATTAGAGTACATCATTTATTGTTTTTAAAATAAATGCTGAATATTTGTGAAAGGTAAAAAAAAGTAAAAAGTAGTTCTTCTCGTCTGTTGAATAAATTTGATTTATATTGGAGGAGGGTGGTTTCCGTTTTGACCATTTATTTTCAGGTAGTTTTTACAATCAGCCTCGAACGCATTGCTGACTTGAATAAGGCATAAAATTTATTTTAACATGTGAAGCACAAGTGTGAAAACGGCTAATAAAAGTATATTTCTACAAAAAGTTGTAGGTAGCTTCAGCAGCAAGGCAGTAGAACTTAACAAATTTTGAAGCACGAATCCCTTTTATGTAGCCAGCTTCTTTTACAAATCGAAAGGATTTCTGTTCTTGAAATTCGTTTTGGAAATGTTTGAAATTTTTATGATATACTAGAAGCCTAATTTAATAAAATGATGGGAATTAATACAAGTGAATAAATATGTTGAATTCAATAGTTTTAGTTTGTGTGTGAATGTGTAAAATATCCATTGTCTTTCGGTTTATTTACCAATACTCAAGTAATGCGTCTAGACATTTAAAGTGAGACAAAATAGCAAAATTAGAAGGCGACCACTTCTTGCTAGAAATATATGAATAATGCAACAATTGGCTGAACGACGATCCTTTGTTTTCTCTGGCCCTTCGTTACAACCACGCCAAATTGCTTGAAAGCTATCGTTCAGGACGACTAGTCAGTGACTAGTTTGACCTGCGGCAAGAATAATTAATAATTATCTTGGAACTCAACGCGACGCCAACAAACAGCGCTCCCTGATCATAGACAATTTTGGATACATGGCATGCTACACCGCCTTGATGCTTCCAAATTATCCTTTCCCGTATAACTGTCAGTAACGGAGGGTTATTCTCAATTTTAAAAGCGCATCTTGTTATTTTCAGCATTTACAAATTCCGAATTATATATGCTGATATCTTTTGTATTTATCGTTTTTCAATTCTTGCTCTTATAAGTAAGCTGCCGAAAAGTAGAAAATAACATGCAATCAAAAATATGAGATGATATTTTCAGTTTTCTAAAGTTTCTTTGAATTAGGTTGTCTTTAAATTACCCGAATAATACCTTCATAAATTAATGGTTTCTAATAAAGTACCTATTGTATGTCTAGTTTCTTGGCAAGATTCAATTATTGGAAAATATATATTTATTTTCATCTGATATTGTCCAAGTTCTCGGATTCATGTTACATATTCGAAAAATATACATGCTTTAAGAATGTAAAGAAAATAAAAATAAAGATTCTGAATTATTAGAATAATGATATGTAACTCAAAGAATATTGTAGAAATACTTTTTTTAAATATTCGAAATCTTAAAGTGAAACATGTATCTGTAGTTTACACATATATTTTCAACAAATGGTTAGGTATGTCTCGCCTTTTATACCTGGAAAGAGAAGTTGCCCTGTGCAGTACCTTGCTCACATCTCATCGACTCTACCTACTCTCTACTGCCCCTCTACCTACGTCTACGTGCCATTAAAAACGGTTGCTCATTAGGACCTTTATGAGCCAAAATATTCGGCCAGGCCAGGCCAGACCCCTTCTCTATTCATTTTACTGTGCGAGGCCAACGCAAAATTCTTTCTTTTCTGTAAGACTCAAAAGTTATTGTAAATATTTATTCTATTTATTTATATCTTCATTTAAATGAAGAATTGTAATCTTCAGTTGCATCCTACGATACTGGATATCTCTATAATTTATTGTACACATGAACAAACAAAAGTTATTGTTAATTCACTGTTTACTCTGGTTACGCACTTATATGAGTCAATAACAACAATTAAGCCAAAATATAAATGTTTTTATTTTAAATTCCAATGAAATGAATAGCAATTGATTTATTGTTTCAATCAATAATTTTCATGCTTTTCGCATTTAAATACACATTCTAGTTGAATGAATAGTGTATTTTTCTCAGTGTGCCAACACGCATACTGCTACCTTTTAATTGGAATTTATTTAATAAAGATACAGATAAATAAAAAAGATTGAATAAAAAGAAATAATACCCTACTAAATATGGACGTCGTGCAAGCAGGTAAACCCCTTTGCCTAAATCCAGCGACGAATCTACTTTCTAAGAAATATTCTGCAATTTTAGTGGCGCGCGGTCCTTGGATAGGATGTTTTTGTCTTTTGCAGGTGTGTAAGCCAGCTATTGCCGCCGAAGTCGATTTGCACGGTGCATGTATGTGTGCCTTTTGATGGAATCGTTTTACGGTGTGCGCTCATTAAACATATTTGAAATGTTTTTGTATAGAAATTCATTTTAGGGTAGTGGTCGAGAATAGATGTGTAAATGTATATCAAGGGCGAAAGCAGAGAAAGGGAAAGAGAGAATGTGTGTGTGTGTGTGTGTGTCTGTTTCACTCTGGATAGCTCAGTGTATCAAAATACAGTTTGTTGCATCGGTTAAGAATGCGTTTTCTACTTGAAAAATCTTTTTTTAATTCACCAAAATACAAAATACTGTTAGTATCATCACAATTCCAACTGTGTTATTATAACTTTCAAACTGTTTTTATAAACTTTTATAAATTTTTATACATATACTTTCCGTTATTAAATTATTTTCCAAAAATATTTTATTACTGATAAAAAAATTTTAACTCTGAACAATATCGAATAATATTTACGCTTCAGTCACTTTGATAATTTTTATAGACAGGACACGATGTGCGGCATGAGACTAAGGATCCTTTCTTAGGAAAAAAAAACATAGAAATAAAATTAAAAAAAGAGAAGCCTAAACAAACCCGTTTGGTCCAGACTCATCCCTACATTGCGAACCAAGCCGATCAAGTCTAGATGGAAAATATCTTGCTTCTGCAAGCTTGTATGACCTAATTCTGAGGAACTGGATTTGAAACTCGGCGACAGTCCTATTACCCTTATAAGAATACCTTGAAAAAATTATTTAATTGTATACATGGGCAATCGTATTTTTTTAATACTTGACAAAAAAAATTAATCTACCTAGTAGTTAAAGCCTGCTGCAAAAGATATTGTTAAGAAATTCAATTATTGAATAATTAACTGGAAAGTACAAAGTAATAGCTTTTTTACTTATAAGCAGGCAGGTCAAACTCTATGTGTGTAATTAATTTAGCTATTTTTTACAAAGTGAAAAATTATAGTACACCGCTCATTTTATTTACACATTAATTGCAACTACATCTAAAAAACTTAAAGTGTAACATAGGCGTTTTTGTAGAGCTCCTTTCTTCTGAAATCCCTCCCCCCAAAAGCAGATCCTATTCTACAATACAGTGCAACTCGTCGTAAGTTTGGTATTTTTGTCACTTTCACCACTTAAAAAAATTGATTTTAATTGAATATCCCTGAAATTTAAAGAAATGCTTCTTTATGTGTGGTAAAAATTTTATAAGAACCAAAATTCAAATATTTGGGCTGAAATTTTAAAATTTATTACATGGAATTATATTGAAATTTGGAAGCTAAATATCTTAATTTCGGTAAGGTAAAGGGTCTGAAATTTTTAAAACACAAAAAAGAATACTTTTTTAAAATTTCAAGAATATTTGATTAAAATCGGTCTTTCCGAGTACGGTGAGTATTCGTCTCCTATATGCCTACTATAGTACTTTTTACTGGTAATTGTGGAAAAACTTTGGGACTGCTTTGTGATGAAGACAATTGACTAAACTAAATAGTGTCATTAAAGGACATTTTTGTGAAATAATTGTCATTATAGTTGACTTTTTTTGAAAATAATAGCTAAATAAAGTATCAAAAAGTAACAATACTCGCGTGATTGAAAAATAAGGAGACCAAAGAATTAAGCGCCTTTAAGTGAGGGCAATGAAAATTAGACAGAAAAACTACGATGTTTCTCTTATTCTCATTATTCCTCCTCTAAGTATCTTATGCACCAATAATAAGGATGCAATGTAAATACAATCATTTTTTTGGTTGATACTCCGCTGGTACTAGTACGAAGTAATGAATATTTTACATAATTGTAAATTCACAACCAAATGCAATAAGAATAATGATGACGTGATTGCAGAATAAGTTTACCTGGTTGTTGACATGTCCTGAAGAGGCGGAGGTTGCTGCTTTTGGGCGAGGGTCGTATCCATGGTGCCTCTGACGATGTCTGTTAACCACATGTGACTCCCTCGCATCTCCAAGGTCGCGAACATCGCGAAAGTCACGATGGTCGCGAGATTCTCGGTTTAGGTGATCCCGTTCTCCGCGAGGCTGCCTAGACATCGCCAGCTCCTCCTCCTCCTCCGAATCGAGCAGCAGCTGCTCGACTCCTCCTCCGCCACTATCACCGCGTCGAGCGGAATAACGCCGGAGGTCACACCATCCTTCTTCTTCCTCCTCTGACGCCCCACCGGCCTCGCAGCCGCGGGGCAAACGAGTAGAACCTGGGGCTCTCACGACCAACCTGCTTCGATATGACTCCTGCCCCCTCGATCCTCCGGGGGACTCCACCACATCACACCTGTCAACTGCTTCGCCTGGAACCCTCACGACACTCTTCACCTGATAACGAGACACTACGAGCAACAGCACCACCGTCGTGATACCTTCTTTTCCCCTTCCTTTTTATTTTCAGTCTTTCTTTCCTGTTTTTTGCTTTCTTATACTTATTTTTCTCGGTTAATCGGATAACTTGGGCTAACGATTTCACTCTTTTCTTATGCTTCCCAGCCCTTTTTCTTCTTTTGTTTCTGTAAATGAAATAAATAGAAAATATAATAAGACTCATAAAAAATAAATAGACTTACAGTGAGCTAATTGACATTGCATATGATAGTGCAATTGAGTTGTACTCTCTAAATTTGAATCAGCGTATATACGCTGATGAATTAGTGAAATTTCATCAGTCTATATTCGCTAATTGGAATCAGCGGTTTTCGCTGATTCAGATTTAGAGAGTATGCGATGAATACATATATATCGTGGGTTTGACCAGTTATTTAAAGAAATTACGTTATGGACGGCATTTAAAATTATTAAAATGCATACAGTCAAACTACATAAGCTTCAAAACTCTCTTTAAAGTACAAGGTTACACTTGGTTCTTAAAATAATATACACGCTGATGAATCAGTTGCAAATCAGTAAAATTTCAATAATTAATCAGCGTACGTACGCGGATTGAAATCAGTGGTATACTTATTGCTGATCAATATATGGCTAAAACACCAACACTGTATTAGCAAGAATCTTAACCTTATTTTTATGTCCCATATTTACCATTCTCGAGTGACACTATCACTTATAATTATTGTCAAATGACAATTTCTTTGAATGGCATTTCGGTTTAGTGCGTAATATATACGACATTAGTACTTCTGGTATACATAAGAGCTTTTCGCTTAAATGACAATTTGCTTACTTGACAAGAAATATTCGTGCGCCCCAATTTGATGCAGAATCACATATTTCTTCAAGAGAAAAGGGGGTAATTTTGATTGAATATAAGTAAGAAAAATCGCTTTTTAGGATGAGGGAGAATGCGAAAATATAAATTAAATTATTTGTTGAATCTTTATAAGACAAGAGCATCACCAAAGTCAAGCGCGTTTTAAAGCAAACAATTTAGTAAAGCATCTGCCGCAAAAGTGAGCATAAGCTATACCAAGGTGAAGATAGTGTTGCGCCAAGGTCACGGTTTTGAAGAGTTTAATTTGTGTTTAACGGGTGCATCAAAATTTTTTTCTTGCAGATTTTCTCTGTGTAGGGTTTATTTTTCAAAGTAAGTTAAAAATTCAACAATTGTAATCTGAGAAAAAATGTTGGATAATACATGCAATTTGTTGGACTCTGAAGCGCGATCAAATAAATTAAAGTTAAAGCATCCAACTATTGAATACTTTCTCCAAGCAAAATGTACCCTATATTTATCGTCAAGATTATATTGTAATTATTGTAAACAGAAGGGAATTTAACGCATTAAATAGCTTAGATTTCTGACAGACAATTATTGTTTCTCATTTTCTCCAATATATATTTTAGTCTAAACTTATAAAAATAATTCATTTTTATAAATTTGAAAATGGAAACAACTGAAATCTTTTTCATGAGAGTGTAAAAACATATAACTCATACGTGGACTCGTCCTCCTGATTCCAAAGGAAGGTACATTTAGGTGTCACAAGACACAAATCTAGGGCTGTGGGTCGCGCCCGGTTTAGCTCAGCTGCACCCCGCAGTAATGCATACACATTTATTAAATTTTTTTTTTTTGTTTTTCTACTATTTTAAACCATTTAGAGCATATTTTAATTTATTACATTAACTTATACTCACATCAGTACAATTGTTCAACAATTTTTATAACTTCCTTGTCACGTGAAACTGAATCCTTATACTCTTCTGTATATTACAGGTCGCTTGTATTATGTGGTAAAATATCAATTTTATTTCATATGTATGATCACTGTACACTCTTGAACTACCAACAATAATGTTAAAGCAAGTGTTTATAGTAATCTCGCGTATTTATATCATTTACAATTTTTCATATATTATACTTTGAACTCTAACACATTGAAAAAATGATTGGCAATTATTTTACAAGAAAATTATATCGCGAAGCAAAATAATACATTTGCACATGTATTGTTTACAATTGTTTACCTTTCTAAGAGTTAAAATTGAATGACATCTTTATATTCTGATGAGAGTGTGTTTAGAATTAATTTTCATGACACTCGTGACAAACAGTCACCGCGAAAAAAAAGGTTGGAATAACTTAAAAGGGTTGTTTTTCGCGACGATTATGAAAACTTCAAATCGAGAAGCTAGAACCCAAATACATTGACGGTGGCAGACGACGAATACTCTAGCTTCGCCTACCCTCGGATGCAATCGGGTATTATCGTTTATATTCGGTTATAATCGTCAAAGTTCGGTTTGCAAGTTAAACTAGATACATAGTAGAGACTTTCAGGTATCGATCAGTGTATATAGGCGCATGCGAATGATAATACGTCAGCTATTTACTAGCCCTACAATAGTATAAAAAAGAGACACACGACACTTGATCAAACATTTAACACTTGTTATCATTATGCAGTACATCTCGCAATGTATTTCTGACGTCATTTTTAATACATGAACTCAGAGGGTAAAAAATAGTTTTATATCACTATTTATTGTATATACGAATTTTAAAAGAAACCTTGCCGCAATTAAAAAAATGTTCAGAATATGTGTACACCCTAAATCTGAATCAGTGAAAATTTCATTGTTTTCAATTCAGTGGACGAGTTTTCTTTAATTCATCAGTGGAATTTCACTGAGAATCCAACTGATTCAGATTTAGAGTGTATCCGAAAATTTGCTGCGCATCTATTAAATGACTGTATTTACAAGGCATATTTAACTAATGCTCCGAAATAAGAACAATGGAAAAGAGAAAGGAAAATTGCGATGTCTCTCTCACTCTCATTATCGTAGGCCTTTTCCACAATGGACTTGATGCGTATTCTCCGTTTTCTCGTTGCGCTGAGTCAAAAGCCCATTGTGGATAGGACCAAGTATAAGTATGTATGCGCATCACTTAAGCATGCGATGTAAGTACAGTCATTACTCGTTTATTCCTGATTAAGAATAACGATTGAAATGCGTACATTGTTCTTTTACACAAATCTGAGACTTCAAATAGATTTTTAGTTATTTTTAATAATAATTTACTATCAATTAGTTATTTTTACCTAATTCAAATTTAGGAAGTACAAATATTTCAGAAAAATTTACGAATTCGATTGTCTATCTATTAATTGAATTATTTCATCATACTAAATTATATGAAAACACTTGAAATTTCTATTATCCGAATTTTCGATTATCTGAACCAGTTCCGGTCCAAGTTAGTTCTGATACGGCAGGCGGTGTTAGCAACTTCACGCTCTCTTACAGAGTCTATAATAAAAAATATATTAGAAGAATTACATAATAAAAATAAGTTGCCAAAATAACTAAAAATGAATACAAATTAATAGAAGAATGTTATTTAAATCCAGTCTACTGTACAGTAGACTACAAGCATGCCTTCCGCGGATAAACTTCTCACAAGACGTATACTCGCAGTGATTTAATATAAACAATTTGATAATTTAGACCTAATGCGAAGCCTACATTATCGGCAGATGATAAAATAGAAAATTATAAGCTTTATTAATTCTGTTTTGCACTTAATTCTCTAGTAAAAGAAAATACCGAGAACAACGCATATAGATTATTTTACTTGCGTCAGTATAATTCGGTATAATATTCATCTTCGGTGTAAACCAGTTCTATTACGTATACCTATATATTCAACTTTGAGTAAACAATATGCTACAACGTATATAATATAATTGCCTAGTTTGTTAAATATTTACTAAAAATATGTAAGATTTCTAAATTTTATAAATAATTAACGACGTTATAATTAATTCTTTTAAGAAAATGTCAAAGTTATGCGAATTGTAATATTGTATACATATGTATAAAAGATAAGGTTAGAACACCTTTTCTATCTGCACATATTGATAATGCATTATTATAAAATCTATGTGGATAAAAAGATTGTTTAAAGAGATGTTTTTAAATCCCGTGCGCAAATTTTACAAATCTATGGTGATGAATCAGTAAAAGACAGTCGATATGTATTTCGAATGCAGTTGCAGGGAAAGGGAGAATAGGAACATTGTACACTGTGTGAGCATGCCTGGAGAAGTAGTCTTGAAAAAAGTGGGGGGTACATAGCCCATGGTGGGGATGAGCAACAAAAAGCTTCTCAACTCAACGTCGCGTCGTGATGAAGAGGGTGCGGGGCGAGGTGAAGGCGAAATCACAAGCAGCATGGCCGTGTAGAGAGTGAGAGAGTAAGGGGAGGAAGGTAAAACGAGCGAACCCGCCGAAAGCGCATAGCGGATCATAATTCGGTGCGCCGCCCCGCAATCAGGTTCGTCTTCTAATACTTATAACCGTCTTATAAGTCTTAGACAGTTAAAGAAAGAGTGAGTGAGTAAGAGTGAGAGAGAGAGAGGGTAAAAGAGAGAGTGAGTGCAGTCGGTACATCTGCCTGGCGGAACCGGCGCCTCTCTACTCCATCTTCTTTCTCTCAGTTCTTAACTTGCTTCGTTCTGTTCACTGTCGTATCGTCAAAGGTACTAATGCTTCGCTTGTCTAGTATTCAACTTTCGAGTCTAAATACCAGACAAATGATATAAGTTCTAGTGCAGTGTCTTACAGCAATAAATTAAAAATGGAGAACGTAGTGTCTTACCGCGAATAATTACTACGCGTGATTTAAAATCTGTAATCGTACTTGGTGCCGCTTCTTCTCACGTTACATTAATTAAAAACCGTGTGCTTATAAACGTATTACATTATAATTATTCTACTACTCGTTACAAAAAGTAAAGTTACTCTTCAGACTATATGCAATAGTTGCGAAAGTATAAATTAATGTGCAGTTCTTGGAGACTTGTGTTCATATTATGTCATGTTATATTGGGTGCTGAGTGATAAATAAATTATTTAACTTGTTCAAAAACTATAATTTTTTTGGAAAACAGATGCTAGTTTTCCTTAGTCATTGAAATTTTCAAGTTCTCCAACAATTGAAATCTAAAATTGCAGTTGTTCTGCTTCGTCAAAGTCATCTAATACGTAAATATACAACGGATAAATATTTATATACATAAAAAAGAATATCTTATAGTTATCCAGTATAGTAAAAGTATAATATATATATATATATATATTATATTGTGAGTATATTCACATCAACTTTTTTAGAATATTTATGAATATACATTGTTATTATTCTAATGTTAATAAAACTTAAGGGCAAGGCCGCTCGTTCGTTCGTTCTAGTTAATTGCATGACTACCACGGTCCATGAAGTTAATTACATCGTCCTTCATGCCCTCGAAACTCTCAGCAAGGAACCTTTACTAAGAAATTTCTCTTTGAAATCTCGCTTCGTCTTTCTTGCCTTGCACTTGGAATGTCGGATATTTATTTTATTTTCCATTTGTTCTGGTTCTTCCCATAATAGATTTTTCATATTCAACTTTTTTTTTTAATTATAAACTATGTATGAGAAGTAGACATTTCTTTTAATTAGCAATTTGAATTTACGTTAAACAAATTTTGAATAATATTTATAGTTGATTAATTGAGTTTTAAAAATAAATGTTTTAATGCTCGATATTGAAATTTTATATTTCAGAACCTTATCAATTTTTCAGTTTTTTATTATTAACAATAAGTAAATTACATTGAGGAAATGAATACTCGAAAGCGCAACGCTATAACCGATTCCTCACAAGTATGCAGCCGAATTAATTTTCAATATAAATTCAAATACACTAAGTAATGATTTATACGTTTTTGTTTTCTATTAATACACGAATAGAAACTGGTAAAGTAAAGGAAACAGTGTTTTTCTTTTATAAGTATTGTTATATAGTAAATTTATCAACTAAATAATATTCTTTTGGACGTGAAACAGAAAATTTTGTTTCTTATTCTTCAATTCGTTTAGAATTATGTTCTAGGCATAAACAGCGAAGAAATTTGTTTTAAACTCCTATTAAACCTAATTAAGAGTAAAATACATGATAAAAAATGTTAAATATTAAGTGAATTTTGATTAAGAGATTTCATATCATATAAAGGTGAATTTTAGAAGAACGTAAAAAATTAGAAAAGCGAACAGACGCCTCATCATTACTTTCCCTTTTTTCATTCTTTCTTGTAAGTCTCTTCTGTTGTCTTGATAAAAATTTGTACAATGTACAAGTGCGCTTTAAAAATTCGTGTCACAATTAAAAGAAAATATTCTAACACAAAATGTGTATTTAATTTTGTCAAAACAACTATTTATAAATAATTAGAAAAATATATAAAGTGTGATTTTTTATTTTAGAGACGTACATTACCTACATGATTTTAAAATAAATTTCCTTCGAATATCCTTTTTTATACATTTAATTGTTCTGTAGCGTTTGTTTCTATCGAAGAGCAACCAAGTTTATTTAATCGATATCTTGGCTTGGTTCTTTATACCCCATGTATTTCGAACCCTCCGCAAACCATCTTAATGACCAAGTCGCACGCATCGATAAAGTATTAAGGTACCTAGATTCAGAAGCGACGCGACGCGATGTAATGAAAATAGTTTCGTGATTCGTGTTCTTTGCATTTTAAGATTTTAATAAACTAATGTCAAATCTTGTAGGAAATAAGAAACAAAAAATTGTTATTGAATCACATTTAATGATAAACAAATAACACACAATTAAAAGGAATGTTTACTTTTATTTTATATATTACATACAATAATTAAGTGTTGCATACATGTATATGTAATTCTTTTTTTAAGAAATGATATCTTGGATTTTGTAAAATGTTAAAGCATAACAATTGTATATACAAGGATGAGGAATATACATTGCAGGAAAGCTTAATTTCTAGGGGTCAAAAGATAATATTTACAGAGGATTTCTTGACAATATTTGCTATGTAGAGTATAGTTTAAATGAGAAAAAGAAAAATGTATTTATCTTAATGCAAGAAATTTTCAGTTTTCCTCCAATTCAATCTTTTAAATCAAGTTTGTACAAAGCCCAAGATAATATGGAAGAAAGTAAATGCAAGTCATTTACGATTTTCTATTATCATGTAATTAATAGAGATATCATATACTACTGTTGAGAAAAGATAAATAAAGATCACTCTTATCAGTTGGTACCTTCCTTATCGGTTATAGCCTGAAATAATTGCGTGTTGAACGGACCAAAACAAACATTTATCATTTATGTATTTAAATTTGCAATACAAAGTTAAAACAATTTGACCTAAAATAATGTTTTCCTATTTCCTTATCGGTCAGTAAAAGAAGATATATAACAGAAAATTTTCAATTATTTATATATATATATATATATATATATATATACGCGTATAAAGAGAAAGTTGTATACAAGGATCGACACTACACAACTGACAGAATACTCTCTAAATTTGAATAATCAAAAACTCCCTGTTCAATTTTATTTAGAGTGTACATATATCGTGAAAAACACTCAACTACCATAATTTTTTTTCCAATATATGGTTTTCTCTAAATGGACTTTTTCTGATTGGATTCTATATATTCTGATTTAATCTCGGTTTAATAAGTTGTGAAATTTCGGTTCTAACTCGGAAAATTTAACTAGAATTATTAATCGATGATAATAATAATAATATCTACTTGTATAAATAGATACCATTGTTAAGAGGATTATTAAATAAAGATTCGGTTTTACTTCCTCTATACCTGGTGTGATTTTGTATTGGAGTTGCAGATGTACATACACATATACATATTGTAGATTAAGAATGTTGGTCGGGTCAAGAAAAAAGAATCCAGCTGCTAGGATGGCAATTGCGTATATACTAAATACATTCGGTGCCGAAATTTGCCTCTTTTGCACTTTCAGGTATATATACTTCTAGTCTTCTACTCATGTATTAAGTTGTATGACAGAAAAGAACATAGTCAGTGCATACCTGATGTAGCGAATTTGGGTACATGCAAACGTATATTTCTTCTCATTCAACGTCTATTCTCATTCGTTTGACTAACGGAAAAAATGTGCAAATTCATTTATGCTCACTTTCTCAGGGTCAAATACTGATATCAGGTCATCAATCTTTAATCATTTCAGAATTGATGTATAACTAGATTTTTTCCAATTGTTTGCCAACATAAAAAAATGCATACATTATACAAAATTTTAATATTCTATAGACTTATAGATTCCCCAGAGTAAAATACAATTAGTTTGCATTGAATATGAATGCACGCATGCGTGTTCACAGCATGTATACCGCATGTGCACTCAAGGACTCGCCATAGTTGTAGGGCGCGGAGGTTTCTTTCCAAGCTGAAGAGACGCTGTTCCTTTTAGAAAGTAACCACAGGAAGAGACATTTATTTTTCGGTGCAAATGCAATATTAACATCACTTTAGCTTTGTCAGATATTGGAAATCTCAGGGCTGACGTCCCTGTATTAACTTTAGCCGACATAATACAAATCTCTCTCTTGCTCTTGCCTTCTTTTGGGTCTTTTTGCTTCCTTATGCTTTTCTCTTTATATTCATAGAGAATACAGTATTCTAAATGGCTCAAGTTCCCCTAATTCCATTAGTCTCGGTTTTTAAGTAATTTGAAGCGTTATGTGGTATTTCTCATAAAAATATGTGCGTACACTTGTATAGCTTTCGTCTTTACTTCCTGTCGTGCAGCTTGTTCGCATTATTTATGTACACTTATATCAAGAACTCAAAAAATACATTTGACTATTAGCAGTACAGTAGTTATTCTTTAATATACATATTTATATGTAATTTCTTATTATTATTTTACAAAAAATAATTTAATATAGGTACTACTTTATAATGCCAAAAAAAAGAAAAAAAATTCCTCAAAATGCGTAAACTACTTTAGTCGTAAAATTACTATTTATAAATATGCTAATCAGCACTATCGATTTGCATAAAAAATTTTACGTACGATGAAAAATATACATTATGTTAAATGAGTTTTGTTTTGACTTTTGATCACAAGCACAAGGTGCCTTTCATCGAGCGTGGTAATTATTTGCTGACATACATATATAGAAGAAAAAGAGATGAGAGACTTTAGTAAATGGTGATGATCAGACGATCAAATTGGTCATTAATTAATGCATAAAGAAGCAATATACATAGTATGTATATTGTTAAGTAGACTTTATAACCTGGCGGATTTTGAGATTAAACGAGGCACCCCTGATACAGAAGACTTGGGAAGTAAGGGGCAAAACATTGAGCCACACCTAGAATTTGCAGCATTCCAATGGCGACCCCAATCTTGACTCGTCCCAATCTATTCCGGGTATATTATACTGATTGTGAGTTGTACCTAGGTACGAGCAAGTACATACGTACATACATATACCATCGCGTAACACACCAAGTGTCGTGTATAGGTTCGACGATCGATACGGAATTCGGGGGTTCTTCCTCCGGGCGGATTGCTCTAGCGAAAATGTAGAGTCTATTCTTCAAATGTCTTGCACACTAGCTACATTTATTTGTTTTCGAAAAATATCTAGTCTTTTTATATTCAAGGGAAAAATGAAATTTTCTTTCAAACTATTTTATGTATCTGCAAAAAAGGAAATATCATCTTATTGTAAATTAGTATTGTAATTAATTATTGCTTTATTTTTAATTATTAATTACCAAAATTGCAAGTTTCAATCTATTGTACAACTGCTACTGCTAGCAATTGCTAGTACATAGTAGCAATCGTGATGCAATGTATTATCAACAATATACGTACCTATTTTGTTCATATTTCGAGTTTGGAGCTCTAGAAAGCCTTATCACACTCCAGTCCATCAGTTGCTAAACTATTGAATTAATCAATTTTTTACTGATTAATTAGTGAAAATACTTACTATTGTAAAACATCTAAGAAACATATTTTATCTGTACAATGTTTTCGTTTCTACTTGATATGCACATAATAATCTTAAAAATATATAGCCTGTTAAAGTCTTAATAGTAGACGAAAATATGTACAATATATGCTACGAGGAAAATATTTCTAAATGTTATAACATTATAACAAATTACACGAAAAAAATTATTATTTTTTTAGTATAATTTTATAAAATCAAACTTTTTCTTACTGGATAACTATTATTTTTATCGGTTCTTTAAATTCTTATGCACGCGTTCTCGGGATGTTTTTAGCCGCGATTTTTCTGTGATGTAGGTGCGCAATAATAATTAAGTGCGGCGTGTCAATCTTGTCCTATTGAAGACACTACGTTCGTTTCTTTATCAGCTGTCTCTTAAATTGAATTAGGCATTTAAAAAATTTAACATTAATTAAGATTTCTTTAATTGCAGAGAGGCGAAGACATAAATAAAGGAGCAAAAGGGAAGAAAAGAATGCAACGAAGAAAAGGATGTTTGTTGAGGTATTAATTGCCAAAGAAGAGTAAAGCATGTTAAGAAAGAAAATAATTGCAAAAAAACTTATTTTGGATTCGTCAATATTTGGTAAATGAAGAATAACAATTTGTAAAGAATATTTTTTATTTGTTCAAATTCTTGTCACTGCCTACTGGAATGGCGTATTATTTTCAAAAAATGAAAAAACAGTACGCACCAAAATTTTGGTTAGTCGGGGGAAATTTGAGTGATATTTGATGACGAGTTGGAAAAAAATATTTTGCTGTTAATTAACCTGACTACTGACTAAGGTAACTAAACAAAAAACATGCAAATCTCAAATTTCAATTATTTAAACATTTTCTTTTTTTTCTTTTTGCTGTTTTTTCAATATGATTTATGTGTCAATAAACGAATAAAAGAGTAAATTCATATGCAGATATTGCATCTAAAAACGTTCATAATATGAATATTCTTTAAAATATTTTCGAATTTCATGATTTATTTGGCTAAGAATGAAAAAACTTTGCTTGTTAATCAGTTTCTTTGTGTTGACGTTTCACTAAATGCAATTATTGCTTGTTTCAGAAAAGATTGCTGATCTAAAGGGTGGCCATTATTCACTCTGTTTATTCATATCATTTTTTGCAACATCAAATAATGGTGCTAATAGCAGAACAATAAAATTCAAGATTACTTAAATATGATATTTTAAAGTTTTATTAAAAATTTGGTTTCATTAATCAAAATAAGTATTAATTTATAATTGACAATCTAACGAAATTGGAAATTAACGTGAAAGTGAAATTCTAGTTAAAATTTTGTTTTTTCTCTCGAGCAAAAGTCACAAATAAAATTAGATATTTTAGAATAGAATCAGATAAATTGAGAGAAAAGGGGTAAAAGTGGGTTTAAGGTAAATCAGACTGAGCACGATAGCACCGCTGGTGCCCTTGGCCGTGGGTCCCGGGGGGACGGACGCCATGGCGGCCTCCTCGTCCTCATCGAGTGGCGAACAACAATACTCCCTACGATGGAACGACTTTCACTCGAGCATTCTTAGCTCATTTCGGCATTTACGAGACGAAGAAGATTTTGTCGATGTCACCTTAGCATGCGATAGCAGTAGTTTCTCGGCGCACAAGGTTGTTCTCTCAGCTTGCAGCCCGTACTTTCGTAGATTACTTAAGGTAAGACATAAATATTAAAAAATATATTTAGCCTAGTAAATTGTTAACGTCTGGTTTTAATTAACACCATGCGTGTATGCTCAATTACTGAACTTGACAATGTCTATCTTTATTTACATCTCATGTAAACCAATCAAAATACACTAGAAAGTGTACTTTATTATTATATACATTCATCTCTTTAATTTTATTATTTCCTTTTGTTCCTGTAAGAAGAGTGAGAGAGAGAGGGGGGGGGGGATATTTTTAAGAGGTTTAAGTAGCCATCGATTCCACGTGTCTTTCTCCCCTCCAATCCAAGAAACTTTATTACAGTCGCGCTGTTCTTCAAAGCCGGAAACAAACGAGATCTCGTCGTGTGTATTTCCAGATACTCACGCACTCATGCTTTCGTGACCACGTATGACGTGATCATCGGGATAAATTTAAAAACAGTGGCTCACCAATAGCAAGCAGAGATTCTCGCATCTGTACCATGAGCGAGTACACCTAGAAGCACGTTCAAACTGACGCACGTGTCCCCATAAAATACGCACTCTGACTTTAATTATAGAATATGGAGCAGGGGTATACTGACTTTACATAAATCTGTTAATGTATAGACTCGCTGTAAAGGAATAACATATCATTGTATTGAAACAGATTTCAAAATGTTACTGCACATTTCACTTTTTATTTTCCACACTTTTCCTAGAGTATATGTATGTTCGACATGCAGCGTGGGTTGATTCGCCCACTAGTTACACGTGCCTGCGTATTTTCCAGCATTGTCTACTGAGAGGTCGCGATATGAATTTCAATCTCACTTGACAAACAAAATCTCCGATAACTGCTCTACTCCCAAAATTTAAGTGGAAATTCCACTCATTTTTTGCTGATGATCAACTTTTGGTTGCTATTGCCATTTTATTGATTCATATCAATAAAATGTCATGATTTTCCATTTAAGCTTTAGGTTTAATAGCCATTTATTCTTCAGAAAAAGAATAGAATCTTGCAGGTTATACTTGAATAGGGTTATTCTTATTATGAGATAATTCAGCCCTCTCCTCAGAAAATAGGCAAATGGAGATTGTTTTTTCGTTTTCCCTATACTCTCTAAATCGGAATAAGTGCAAGTTCACGTAGAATGTTAGCAACAAATAAAACATCTGATGGATATGTAGCTAACACAAGATTGTTGCCAGTTGCCAGTTTAGCTTAAAAAAGAGTGGGAGACAGTATCATTATAATTATGTAGTTGACTCAAGATATTGCTATATATGTAACGATGTAATTCAAGATATCAACTATACCCAATGACGAATATGGGAGTAGGGGGTTAGAGAAAGACGAAGAAGATGAAGAAATTCGATGTTTGCTAGTAGATGTCATGAAAAATAAAAACGAATAAGATTTCTTGGGTGACGAAGGAAGGGCGATTCAAGTAAGAGGGGAGAAGACTTCATCTTTAAGTCCCCATTTATTTAACACCATTCAAATCCCAATACGCCTACGAATGAACGAACGATGGTTAGAACGATGTTTTCTGAAAAGTTCTATAACGAAAAATTAGAGAGCAGTAGTTGTAGAAAATAGTGTAGACACGTACGTAGGTATAACTAAGTAAGGTTTATCGGTGATTGCACAAAATGTAATCAAGTCCTCATATGTAGGCTGCATATGTAGTCGAGTGCCAGAATACGACAGGACTTGATTTAAAAATAGCCACTGAGGATGTGCATACAATTCATCAGATGCATAATGTGCGTTAGGATGTTTTCAAACTTGTCATTTTGTTACAGTTGATCGGTGTTTGATTTTTAGTTAAACATTTGTAACTGTATTTTCATGTTAACTATATTAATAATGTCGATTCCACTAAAACTATATATGTTATAAGTATATTACTGCTGCGTCTTGTAATTTCAAAATTTCTTATAAAACTTCTCTTGCTCTTGCATACACGTTTTAGTAGTCTTAATTTTTATCTGTAAAAGACTCTTGCACGGTCTTTAAATTTTTTATTTAAAATTTCACGTCAAGATGCATGATTATGATATACCTATATATCTGCATGCGTTAGTACGCGTATTATAGTAAAAAAGAAGCATATAAGCATAAGATTTTGACATTCTTTTAATGAAAAGACAAGCAAAAAACGTCGTGTGTTTGCCTTGTGTACGCATATATTGAATATTACCCGCACCAAGTACCTACAAACACGCAAGATTGAGAGTTGGTGTACATGTGTATCCAGTAGACGCATGTATAGCATATTAAATGAGTGTAATATTATTGCGCTGCACACATTAAATGTATACATATAAATGCTCTTTGAGTGTTGGTGACGCGTCGAGTAAAGTATGTACTGAGATACTTTATACCGTGTGTATTTTTATCAACGGAAGTGCGTCGTTGCCGGTTGCGCATTCCTGTAACTACTGTCTGGAAAAGCAATGCACGAGTCGCACATAAATGTCTCCTAGATTATATTTTTACACGGCTTCGATTGTGGGATGTTTCACAAGTCATGATGTCTCGTCTCCATATATACTATACACATATACAATTATAAAACCGTATGAAAATTTATTGCAATATTTGAGTTGATTTAAAAAAATTTAGTCTTATATTTATGCAGCAATAAAGTCAAATAAATATATTATTTATTTGCTATTAATACGATTTACGAACAATGCTTATAATTGTCTTTTTTACATGTTATTGATGTACAATCAATAAGTATGTTTTGTGAAGCCATGACTGCTCGTGCTCGACACGTAAATGGATCAGAAACCATGCAATTGTATCTACTTTTCTACTTACCTTTAGTTAGGGAGCTTCACATGCATATCCTCACGACATATACATAAGTATGCATGACTAATTCTCAAAGATTCGAATGCATACTTAATAAAGCCAAGAGTTGAAATATCGATTTTTACAAAACTCGTAATTGATGTACATGATTATAAAACAACAATAAAAAATGTGCAATTATTTATGTGCAATGTAAAACAAATTTGGTATATATTTTGTATTATTTCAGGCAAATCCATGTCAACATCCAATCGTCATTTTGAGGGACGTTGCTTCTTCCGATATGGAATCATTGTTACGATTTATGTATCATGGAGAAGTTCATGTAGGACAGGAGCAGCTGGCTGCATTTTTGAAGACAGCTCAAATGCTACAAGTTCGAGGCTTAGCTGACGTCAGTAGTGGTGCTGCTGCAAAAATTCCACAAGCACCTTCGTCAACTGGAAACAACGGTAGCGCACCAGTAAGTAAAACGATACATAAAATATAATACACAATATGCCTTGAATAGAAATGCTGTTAAACTTTTTCCTACAGTAAACAAATGTAAGAATGAACTAAAAGTTCCTATAGAAAAGAACATTTGATGACTTGACTATATTTGAATAATTTGTAAGATTATATTATTCACAATTGGACATAATTATTGTTTTAGACCACGCCTCGAAATTCATGGCAAGATAGTGGTCGAGGGGATGCTAACGAAAGTGGCATTGGTTCACCACCAGAAAAAAGACCAAGAAGTTATTCTCCTCCTATAGGAAATCACATAGAACCAAAGACAGATCTTCAAGAGTCCCTTTTAGGACAAGCACTAGAAGGCGGTCCAACGATACACACAACACCAACCAACAATTTACAGGTAATTAACTTGACAGAAATATGTTGGAAAAATTTTATTTTATTTATAACTGAAAAACTATTAACTCAAAACTTTATTCAATCTTATGGGAATAAAAAATAAAAATGTAACATTTTTATATCAAGAAATAAGAATTTAACTGCATTTGAAAGTTTTATACTGTGAATTGTACATAGCAAAGCATGCTGTCAATACATATTTGTAATCTCTATCTACGTAATTAAAAGATTTGTAAAATAAATTTAGGATGATAAATTTCAGGCACAGTCTACTGGAGAGGATTCGAATTCTATGACAGACAATGAAGAGGACACGTCGAATAATGACAGTATTTTAAATTCAGTCAAGACAGAGCCTAGTGATATTCTCAATGACTCCTTAGAACATCATCGTAATAGTTTTCCTGCAGCACTGTTGGGACTTCAAGGTGTGTATAATTGAAAATCGTTATTATGGTCTCATATCATGCTACTAATTATTTATAAATAGAACATGAGAAATTTTTAAATGATGCTAAACAGTATTAATTTTTTCTAGGTTTGATGCCAGGACCATCTGGAATTCATGCAGCGAATCAGGATCCAAACTATGGTGAGTAGGTGATATTTATTCTATTTGTTCATCTAATGATCATAGTCCAAATTAGTATCCTCCCGACGTTCCTTAGAACTCTGGTCTCTCGTTGTTGCGTTGAATGCATGGAACTCTCGTACCTCTCACAACCTTATATTTCCATTCCTAAACACGGTGAGTTAAGAATTTTTTTAAAAAAGTTTTTCTTTATCTACAAAGAAACAAATACGGACTAGAGACAAGTTTAAACTTTTTCTCAATTATTCTTGATTATTATACTGGGATAAAATCACTTTGTGTCTTTTAAAGCAACAGAGACCAAAGGTGGAGGAGACATGACAAAGAACCTACTTATTTTTAGTTCATATACAATTAAATTGAAACTATTCACAAGTGAAAATTAACCGGACAAATGTATCTTAAAATTTGAAATCCAAATGGAAAATAGTAATTTCCATTTCTTTGAGGAAATTGGGTAAAAGATGAAACGTGGCATGGTGGTGAAATTATTTACATATTGAGTAGAAACTCAAACTCGCGGGGTGGGATTCGATACTAATGAAAATGTAGAACAAAGAAATTCGGCAATGTTAGTTCGGTTAATAGAAATTAAATTTTAAAAAATAGACCGTAAGAAGGGCTGTGGGAGGAAAGAGACGATTAGTGTTTAAGGAATCGTACGAGATTGGCTGAGGACTGAAAAATTGGCTGGTGGTTCCAGGGCGATGGCAGCCCTCAGGAGGAGACGGTTCAGGCTCGAGTTCTGGTTGGCTGCAGGGCACTTCCTCCTCCAGGAGTGAACCGGATGGAACAGGAACTCTTCAAATTGGAGACGCCAACTCCAAGAAGGACCACCTGCAACAGCATCAGCACCACCATGCCAATAGCCAACAACCGCAACAACACGCTACTCTTAACTCTCTCAATAGCTTAAATAATCTTAATAACGAGCAGCTTTCCTTGATGCAGCAAAAATTGCAGAGTATCCAGCAGCAGCAGCAACAGCAGCAGCATCACGGATCATCCAAAAATGATCAACTCAATGTAATGTTGCAGTCGTGTGCTAAAAAGAAGATGGAGGGAATAACAATTATAAATCCCTATCAACAACATCAATTGGATCTTAACAATCAAACTGGAAAACCGAAATGCCCTGAATGTGGCAAAATTTATTCAAACAATTCAAACCTTAAGCAACATATTGTTAATGTGCACACTGTACAAACTGAATTTATATCTTGTCACATATGCAGCAAGCCATTTAAAACTAAACAATATCTTCAAATCCATCTCTTGTCTATGCATGGCATTAGAAAAAGGAAAAGCTATCCAGTCTATCAAATGCATCAGACTTCTATTTCTCAAGTGATTACACCTCAACAATCGCCACAACAACAACAGCAACAACAATCTTTTCTATCAGAAACGAGTGAAAGATGGCCAGACGATAAACCATGATAAAGCAAACACTTTTATATTTCATGTTCAAATGCATTGAAATGTGTGACGAACGCCAGTAAAACTTGGCTAAAACGAAAAGATTTTCTTCTTCCATATTGTCGTACGATTACTCTTTATTGCTAAAGCCAATTTTGATTCAGATACAAACTTGAAAGGATATTAATTTGGTCAACCTATTTTTAATTTATTCTCAAGTTTTGTATATTTTCAAATACAAGTTGGTAAGACAAAGTATTGTCTTAAGCGTCACCGATTTTAAGTATAAATTCAGTTCTTCCTCAGAAAATTTACAATTTTTACCAAGTTTCGCGTAATATGCATACAGCGAATATATATGATCTCATATATGTATGTAAAAAATTTTACTTACACGCGTTTGTTCAATTTATAGGAGAATACCATACTGCGTATTGATCTCGACGATTCAACAAACAACGCCTAGTACCTCCCTCTCCATTCCTAACTCCATCTACTCTTTCTCTCTCTCTTTCTCTTCATTCCATTTTGTTCGTTTTCTGTCTCTTTTGTGAAACACCCTCTCTACACTTTTTCTTCTATTCTTCTTGTATTTGATATTGGAAAGAGAAACAGCAAATTCATCCCGTGATTCTTCCACTGATAGATTGATGGGATTGTGTAAATCAAGATTCGTTTCAATCTTTATATACATTGCGTAATATCTTTACATACTACTACTACTATAAATTGTTCGTTCGTATATATTATTATTATTATCAAACTACAAATATAGTAGTAGTAAGTACAGTTAAGCCACCCCATAGGTCGAATCAAGTTGACTCGAGCTAAGCTAAAGTAATGGAACATTCCATTATTTGCATCCCGCCGTACCACCGACTTTTGGGTATTCTTGTTAAAATTTTATCCACATTTGTGGATTTTTAAATTAGTTCAATTTTTACTTGAGTCTTTTTTGCATTCAATTTTTTTTATTCCTTGTACTTCTAGTCAGTTTGTTGTCAGCTAACGTACATAGGTATATCTTCCAAGTAAAATTATTGTATTTCTATCCCAAGTATTATCCGAAGTATTAGATACCACTGCGTTGACATGCTCGCAATAATGTTCAATGTCTGAGGTGAACAGTTAGGAAAAAATCCAATGAATCGACAGAAGATAAAAAAAAGTTTAATGTTTTGTTCTATCGTGTAAGATATGTTGATGCAACATGACGGGATTACAAGTAAAAGCAAGGGTTAGAGGAGATGAATCTATAGGCATATAGGTACTAATTTCCTTATGAACCATTAATATTTTTATTTATCTAAAATAAATTAATTGCGAAATTTGAATAATAACTAACTACTATTTTTATGCAAATGATACGTGTTAAATATAACATAACAGCCGTTATGTTTGTTGAGTTATTTATTATTCAAATTGAACAAATGCTCTGCTCTACAGCTTTTTCATTTTTATTTATGTTAAAATATTGCTTTATGATTTGGAAATTTCATTCATCATGCATGTATCATTTGTATTAAAAAATCGAAGAGGAAGAATTACATAATGAAAATTGAGGATAAGCTAGATAATTTAAAGATGAATGCAACATGTCATGGTTAAGCCGTGTGCTTTTGTTATCCTGCATCTTATCACGTACGATCAAATCTAGCTCTAGTTTTGTATGTTTCTAATGTCTTCCGATCCCTTCTTTAAACTGCTACAACCCTCCTGAATCGGATGGAAAAAGAGGGAGACCGAGCAAAACTTTCATAACACATACCCCATACTTGGTTTTGCAACAACTAAAGTTAATTTTGATTCTTTACTGTTTTTCGTTGCATTAATCTTTACCATAAAATATTTTCATAATTTATTCTCCAATAAACCTTGATACCTTGACCTATGAAATTGAACTTTTAAGATTATCTTTATTAATTTATATAATATTTATAGAAATGTATGACTCTGCGAAGCATGCTTAAAATTTATTGTTTATTTTTTTTGTTTAAGATGACAGTTAATACTCTTGCAATATTAAAAAATAAGAGTACAAGAGAAAGAAGTTATAAATAGGATTATTTTTGTGATACAGTACTTATAGTGGACAATGTACATATGTTTTGATAATTACGTGCATTTACTGATTAAATGTAATAAGTTTATATTTAATGCGAAATTGTATGTAGACTAAGCCTAAAATGAGCAGACATGAATATTAGTGGTCGTAATGGTACATAAATAAATAAATAGATACATACATGCATAAATAACTTGAATTGCATTGCTATCAAAAGAATAAAAGGGTGTGTTATAACATTATAAGGAATGTGCGTTAGTGAGAGTGAGTAAATGGAATTTGAGAGATAGAAGGAGCACGCGCGCTAGAAATAGATGATAAGGGAGGGATGGTGCTTTCGCGAGGGTCCTAAAATCGATCCTTGTGCAATTTCCCGCACATGTCAGCATTGATCTGCCCTCACTTGCCCCGGTACCTACCAACGCCCACACCACTTTTTCTTCAACCACCACTTTTGATTTCCTCGGACACACTAAACCCAGTAGAAAGCTTCAGATAAAAGCAAAAACTAACATAGTCCTTAAATTTCAAGAGATAAGAATCTTATTTAGTCTCTTTCTTTTTTAACTTGGAAATATATATTCTATATCAACAAATATTTATATACATATATATCAATGCACTTAAGAGTTCTGATGTAATGCATGCTAAATTGTATTATTCTATCTATAAATCTTTTCTTTAAGGCAATTAACCTTAGAATAACCAAGACTGTTATAGTTTCAAAAGTTTTACTAAATTTTATTTGTCTTTATATGCCCGAAAAAAAAACAAAGTCTTTATTTCAGACCATTTTTAATGCTCAATCTTTAATGTGAATGATGAAAGTTCAGATGGCAAAAGCACATTTAATATTCTTTAAATCTTAATTAATCAGTGAATTTCACTGGGTTATTAATTTTCTAACTGATGTTATATATCACAGCTGAACTAATTTAGTGAACGTAATTACACCTGACATTGTGTAAAATTCAATGATTCAAATTTATAGATAATATGTTTACCAAAATTTTTATTACAAAAATACACCCAGCCAAAAAAATTTTACAGAATTTTACTAGAGTGATTGTAAAAAAATTTCTTTAGAATGATATATATATAATAGAATTCTATAAGAATTCTATTAAACGTTCTACAGAAATTGTATAATAGAATCTTTACAGATGAAAAGATAAAATAATAAAAAAAAAGATTAGCCGTTTATTTTTTATTACAGAACTTAACGTTTATGCAACAGAATCTTCTTCTAAAATAAAATTTTTTTAATATTGTTATAAAATTGTGGGTCCTTGTTGTAAACTTCTCTATGCAACTTTTCCGACTAAATTTACAACAGTTTTTTGCAGTAATATTGAAAGCGCTTCTGTAAATTTTTTCAAGTCTTGGAGTAAGTTTTTTGTCCACAGTGAAAATCAAATCACTCTAGTTTAAGTGAGTAAATCATATCCTTTCCGATTTTCTCAAAAAAGTTTTGACTTGTGATACATTTGCACTGAACTGCATTTATCAACATTCCCTGGTAAGTGTCCTCTAGAGATTTCATATTGCCGTCGGAATTTCGATTTTGAGTGATAATTTTATCTAAATTCCGACGGGGATCTTCAGGCCAGGGGGCACTTTCCAAGAAATATTTCCAAGTGGCAAAAATTTTTATCATTGAAATATTTGAAAACTACTTAAAATATTTACCTCGCTTTCTGTTCTACTTCGTTCATTTCTCAGACCTAATTCCATATCACGGAAGTGGGTGAGGTCTATCCACTCTAAGATTCGTAGAAAAGATATAGTCGCAACGAGACTTTTCGGTATGGATCAATACAAGCGTATTCTCCCTTATACTATCCTTTTTCCTCAACTTTTATCTTTTTTTAACTGTTTATCTAATTGTGTTCTATTTCATTTCATATTTCATTACAAGAATCATTAGTTTATGTTACTACAATCACGATTTACAGGTTTTTTTTTCAAGTATCTGTAATTGAAATTGCGGCTCAAGGCAAAAGAATTTTACTCATTTGCTTTAAGAAAATTGTTTCGATATAAATACTAAAGGATTTCTTATATTTGAAAATAACTTGAAAGTTAATTTCAAAGAAGGTAAAAATATAGGTACATAATATTTAAAAATTAAAGAAAAAAATATTAGTGTATCTACAATGCTTCTAATACTCTCTTGACGAGTTTGCACCAAGAAAATGCGATTGTGCATAACCATAAATAGAGCCGTTGTTTTTTTTCAATAAACATTTTATCAGGAATACCACACACTATCCTACAACTGGGCATGCCCTGAGAGTACGAGAGTAGTTTGTGTGTGTGTGATATCGGATTGCAATTAAATTTTTTTATTTGAAGAAAAGAATGTGCTTGCTCGAAAGACAAAATATGTGTATATGAAGATAAAACGCAATAATAGAAAAAGGGGAAATGTAGAATTTTGTCTGTCGTATTGAGTGGCTGATTATGTGAATGCGAATAATTTAATAAATTGGTATGAAAGAAAGAATATTGAAAAGAATAGAGAGAACAAATGTGCCAAGTTAGGAACAGAATCAACTCATGGGCACGTCCTGGTTGTAGGATCAGTGGTGCCAAAGAGGGAAGAAGCCGCAGTGGCTGTGGGAACTACCGACACCGATTCCACACAAGTAGTGGAAAATTTTGCGAGGCTCTACACTGCTCTGAGACACGAGGATGCGCGACCATTATGTCGGTATTGCGGTAGGAGTTATTCGTCACCCAGCAACCTGCGACAACACGTGAAAAATGTTCATTCTAATTGGCCACCTCCCGATACTTGGCCCCAGTGCCACGTTTGCGGCAAACGCTGCAAGACGAAACATTACTTGATCAATCACCAACTTCAGGCCCATGGAATACATCAACGCCCAAATATCCATAATCCCAATCAGCAACACCAATCTTCCGTACCATGAATAGCGATCTCAAATTCCGTTTAAATAGCAATCACTGAAAGTGGTATAAATGTGAGTTTTTTTTTACATTTTTTCATTTTATTTCTCTCTCAAAGACCACTTTCAACCAATTGAAATATGTTTAATGTCCGACAAACAATTTTACCTCTATATCTAGAGCCTCCTCCACCTATCTTCGAAACGTTTTCGATAATAATTCAAATAGTTGAAAATACATAATATGCATTGTCACACTTATCAGTCCTTTAACAGTCACATAAGTCATCTGCAACATTTTTCACCTTTTCTACTGTTTTACATACATTCATTTCTATAATTTTATTTTTATTATTGTTGTTGTTGTTGTTGTTATTATCATTATTAATGCACAATGCTTCCTTAAGTTTAAAAGAAATAGTAATCAAACTAAGCTAATGGTTGTGAGTTGAATAAATTATTGTCAACTACGATTAAAATTAATAATGTGGAAGGTATATATTTATATATATGTCGTGAAATTATGGCGGTGGTGGCTAGTGGTAACGTTGGTGTGGTGGTGGTTGCAGATGACGGGCTCAATGACGCGGATGGCATGGCTTACCACCACCACCCCCACAGCCATCACCAGCAACGTCAGCATCAACATCACCTTGAGACTTCTCATCTGCAGCCAAGTGACGAAGTGGACGATCATAATCAAGTCAAATTGCAGCGAGCTCAACCACCTGATTATCGACAGCAGAGGATGCTTAGGGAACATCACCGTCAACATGGATACCGATGCCCTCTTTGCTCTAGAACTTTGCATGATATTGGCACCATGAGAGCTCATTTAGAACACCATTATCCTAGGGATTCTCCTACTTGCCCAGTAACATCCTGCGCTAAAACCTTCTCCCATCCAAACAGTGTTCGCAATCATATGCGACTTAAGCATCCGGTACAGTGGGACCAAATTAAGACACTAAGGTGGACCTATGTGTGATTGAATAAACAAAATTCATAAATAAGAAGCTCGTCAGTGCAACTTTCGAGGGAAGCTTCAACGTAACCAAAGGTATTTATTCTGGGCAAGATTCCGACTGATGAATTTAGTAGCGTTTGTCCTTCATTTTTCTATGTCTTATTTCTCCATGAGATAATTTTCCTTTACATTTTAATTCTTTTTTAACTTACGGTTTTATTCTGCAGGACTTGTGTGACAAAAAGCCATGTTTCTTAGCGCAAAGTTGTAGCAAGTCACATAATTTTTACGTGCAGTCTTGAAAAAGGTGTTATTAGCGGGACAGAAATAGAGGTACACAATTGTTTAAGTATACTTGTCAAGCGCATTCGACTGTAGTAAAATCAAAAGTGATTTAAATGCAGAATATTTAATTCCACAGAACTTTCTATGCAAGATGATACCTACAGAGTTTACGAACCGTTTGTATTCTTTAGTAAAGAAAGTTGAGTAGAATTAATTGATTTTATTTTTTTCGTGTAATTCAAAAATTTCTATTTATTTATTTTTTTATTTCTTATTTGTCTCACTGCTATTAGTTCGTTGCTCAAGGTTTCCTCATTAACTGCATTGACAAAAAGTATTTTAATGGTTTGTAAAAATAGTCGACTACATATGTATAAGAAAAAGCGGAACGAAAATGTTAGAATGAAGTAAATATCATTAGTCGTGGTTACACTGGTCGGCTTAAGAGACTGGCTTATCGGTCGTAACTTTTGAAATGCGGCATGTAAGCGCCAAAGTGGGGATAGTGATCTTGGTTACACCGATCATTTACTCCATTCTTATAAGAGTTGAGAGGTTTCAATTGGTTGATGAAGCAAATTTTGAAGCACAGACTGAATAACGCAGTTAAACTTAAATATGACCTCAAATAACAAGTAGAGAAGTGCTAAAACAAAAAAACATGATTGTTAGAACATTTTCTACGTAAAATACACTATAAGAATTTTGCAGCAATATCAACTTTATCACATAAATAAACTTTACTTGTTCTGTAATGATGCAATTATTTTTTTGAATTATATTTTAATTATCATCATTATATTATATTAAATAGAGTCTTGAAGGTAAATTTTCATTTTGCCGAAAATGCCAAGTCAGAGGAAAAAAACTGAGATTATAAATCTCACATTTATTTTCTGAATAATAAAGTCTAGTTCGTATATACTTAGTATTAAGCTGCGTCAGAATTGCGAAAAAATATATATGTATATACTTATAATAAATCTGCTGCATGAAGAAAGCGCACATTTGTAAATATACCAGAAAACAAGCGAATGTATGAATTAATATTAATTAGAGATACAACTCTAGAGCAAGATTAGTTTATGTACGTTAGAATTATTATTATTATTATTATGCAATGTTATTAAAAAAAGAGAGAAAGTATGGAGTTGAAATGCAAATCACTTAAGCGTTCTGTGAGTAAATGTGGCAAATGGTACTACAATCAGAAAAATACGCCTAACTAGCACTAGAACCCCAATTTATCACACTGAAATTTACTCTATATAAAACGTGGTAAAATGAGGCGAATCAAGTTTAAAAATTAAAAAAAAGCTGAAAAGCTTGTCATAAACATAAGTGTTTCTGCATTTTTCTTTACGAAAAACCATTTCTACACTTTACATGATAGTAAAGAAAATTGTGATGAATTGAGCTTCTAGAGATTGTAATAGAAAACCTCTATAAATAATTAGTCGAGTCAAAGTAAAGACTGTACAAAATTTGACATATATAATTAACTTTTATACCCGACGTAATAAAATGAGAAAGAACCCTTTAAGTAAACTACACATGTACAGTAAAGTATTGGGGCATTGGACGAAGATCGCTTATCGATATACTCACAATTCAATGTAAGTGAATTGCATGTAAAGATGGACGCAATAATGTGTCTTGAGAGAGAGAGAGAGAGAGAGAGAGAGAGAGAGAGAGAGGCTTGAAAGCGCATCGACCTAAGAGAATCTAGCCTTAAGGTACCTTTTCGTGTGACAGGGATTGCCACCGCAATTACAGTTACATTGTTGTGGCATTTGATGATCCATGAATTGGCCCTTTCATTCTTCTACTTTGTTTCCTTGCAGTATTTTTTAGTTAAATTATAAATTTTTAAGTTGAAGAAAATAATACATCCGTAGTTACTATCAGAAAAGATTAAAAATGTAAACATCATGCTTTAAATACATTTACTTCGCATAACGTTGTCACTTAAAAATTGTGCTAACAAGTGAGAAGTAACAATTTTTAATAAGAAAAATGTATTTTTTGATAAAACATTATGAAAAGATGCATTTCGTGTATAAGGGAGATATCGTATTCGTGTCATTGTCTGTGAAAATGATGAATAATGCCTGCACAATATACATACATAGATAGTTATTTGCACAAATGAAAAGTTAATCGGGGAAATATTTTGAAAAAATGTTGGAATTTAAATAAAGTCTTAAAATAATTAAAACATTAAAAAATGCTTCAATTTTCAAAATATTTTCACAATCCGTGACACGAGACGAGGTACAAAACACTGTATAAAGAATTGAACACAATAATTATTTTAAACGCAAACCATGCAAACGATTCATCAACTTAACTAATTACTATTTAAGTAATGATTTGTTTAATAAAACATTTTAATTGAATTTTCATCATGTTCCTTCACTTTGAATATAACCAACGCCCTCTTTTTATAGCTGTCATGAGAAAAAGAAAATTTCAAGTAGACGAAAACTTTCTAGCAGTTCCTCAATGTATACTATTAAATATATTGATATTTGCTAAAACATGTATTAATAGGTTCTTTTTAATTTCAGTCGCCAGAAGGGGTCTTGACATGATGCGGGTACGAGCAACTGATCCAAGACCTTGTCCAAAATGTGGCAAGATCTATCGTTCAGCGCATACTTTGCGAACACATCTGGAAGACAAGCACACAATTTGTCCTGGATATCGTTGCGTGCTCTGTGGCACAGTAGCAAAGTCGAGAAATTCTCTTCATTCACACATGTCACGGCAGCATAGAGGCATTAGTACCAAGGATCTTCCAGTTCTAGCAATGCCTAGTCCTTTCGATCCCGAGCTGGCGTCCAGACTGTTAGCTAAAGCTGGAGTGAAAGTTAGTCCGGCAGAACTAAGGGCTCGTGCAAGTCCAACGGGACCTCGAAGAGGAGATATGAGACTGGAATTACCTAGAGGGGGAGCGCCCTCGGAAGGTGGAAGTTCTATTTGTGGTGGTGACGATCCGGAAGATCTCACCCTTCCCTTAAGCTTAAGGTATGGTTCTCCAACACCCAACAATAATACCGTCATCACCAAGGTTAGCGGGAACGGAAAAACTGCAGCTACTGCTATTGCTGCCAAATCCATGGACTCGTATCATATGAATAGAGAGCCTAATTTAGCGTCGTTGCATCCACCGGTTCATCTTCCAGAACACTATAACACGAGTGCTCTTCTAGAAACGTATCTTCAAATGCTGGCACAGAATTCAAATTTGACGAGACTTGGCCTCAGTCCAGAACAAGCAGCAGCCGTCGCGGCTGCTAAAGTTGCTCACCTGAATGCTATGGATAAAATGGGAGGTCGTGGAATTGAAGACTATCCCATGATTGGACGGGACGAAGGTCGAGGTCCTGGCGTTATGCACGAAGATCGACAAGATCGAAATGATAGACATGGCATGCCCATGGAGGAAGGGGATTCATCAGCGGGTGAAGAAGATGACTTTAGCGAGAACGAATCTCCAGAAGGTGTTAAGGCAGAGTAATAATCTTAACTCTTGAGCAAGTTCTGATTTTATTACGAATTGCGATGAAGCATAGTTGTAAGAATTTTAGAATTGCAAAGCTCAGGATTACCAGTCACTATATGGTCTAACAATAGTAGTCTACATGTACCAAAACAGGGAAGCAATTTTCATGCAGATGTGCGAAACGTGATCCACTACCTCAGGCAATTATATTTTTCAAAGAAAAAGTTTTTAATAGAGATTCAAACAGATTATAGAAATAGTATGACGACGCGAACATCGTCACCTTGGAATCGAGAATCTATTAAACTCGAGACCAATTCTGATTAAAATATTCCATCCGTCTACCTCAGTGCACATAATAAACGATAGTTAATAGGATTTATTCATTAACAAACAAAGAACAATAAGTTATCACTCGCAAAAGAACCAAGTCAAAGTGAAAACAGAAACAGAGAGGGAAAGAATAAGAGAAGAAAGAAACAAGAGTACCAAAAGACGAAAATAATACTTATGCGCTAATGGAAAATTTGATGCGGTCATCAGAGGTGACCTTTGCAAATGTAGTACATATTTCTAATTGACTCTTTATGCTCGAGTCAAAAAATACTGAGAAATTATACGAAACGTTTGTAGAACGTACTAAATGTGTAAGAAGATAATAAGAATTTAACCATGATGCCGCAGCGGTTTTTTTTCTTTTTTTTTTTCTTCTTTCATTTATATTTTCTTTCAAAAGTTCTATCAATGCTTCTTTGCGTTGATTCAACAAGAGATATAATTATGATAATAATAATAATTATTATTATTAATTATTAATATTATATATATATACATATATATGAATGTTGAGGAAATATATATTATATATATATATATATTGCCTAGATTTAAAAAGAAATTAGAGATAACTACGCGTAACACTACGATTATTTTTGCAAACAATATTCGTGGACATTTATCAACTTTTCACTTGGATTCGTTTGGAAAGTGTTGAAAAATTTCATTTTTTATTTGTTGCCTTTGAAATTTTTAAATGTGAGTATGTATTTTCAATTTAACTAATTCAAGTTTTAACGTATTATTTTATTGATTTTTTCTATATTATTTGAATGATTTTGTCACACGCGTGAGTTATTAGGTCGTCTCCGTGTAGAATCATTAATAAATTCTTTTCAGTAGTATGGATGTAGCGAAAAATTTAGAGATGAACAAAAATGAGTTTAGTGCAGGTTTGTCAAATTTGAAAAATTGAATTTTATGACAAATAGTGTCGTGACTCGACAAACATAAAGCAAAATGTTCCTACTAATACATACGCCAGCTAATAATTTGAATAACGTACTTATATGTAGGCTGTAATGTATCATATACCTATAGGCACTAAGCAGTACCAGATAGATACTATACACAATACTCTGAGTATAATAAGTAGTAAGTCAATCAGTTATGTATTAAGAAAGAGCGATATGTTAGCAAAGAAGAATTAATATTCTAAAATGAAAGGTATATTAATGACGTTTAAGAATCAACAAGAGGAATGTGCGAATTCAGCTGTGGATGAACAAGAGTAAAAATCGTTTTTCCTGTTTACTTTTATAAATTTTACTCACTTATATACGAATGTATACGAGTCAACATTTGTATACGTCGAAATGTAGGTTATTAAATTAAATTAAAATTATACATATACGTCCAAAAACTGCGTTCATCTACAGTAATTGGAATTCATAAAAAAAACAAAAAAAAAAAACAAAAAAAACAAATAAAAAGCGGACGATGTCTCCGGTACAAAGAAACCATTTCTTGCCTTAAGCTCTCTATAAACGAACGAAACATTTATGTAATTTTTATAAAGATTAGTAACGAAGATAAAAATCATGCAGAGTACAAATTTTTGTCGGAAATTTAATTAGAGCTAAAAAGAAGACATACTGATTTTAAGAATCATTGAAATTGACGCGCGAAGTTAATAATCGTGAGAAAAAGTGAAACCCGGTCGAAAATAATATGAATAATATTTAAGTTTTCTCAACTAGAAATTATTTTTATCAATCGTCAAAAAGAAAACAGTGCCATAGCTTTCTTTATAAATTCAATGATGAAGATAAACGATTAATTTACCATTCAATTATTGCAATCGCAAAGGACATGTACGCCTATGTTTTGGCGATGTAATCAGTGATCTCGTCGATAGACTTTTGTTTTTTTTTTTATAATATCATTATGATAAATCCAGCGACTTCCTTGCAGAATTGTAGTTACTGACAGGCGAAACAACATTATTTATTACATTCAATAGTCATGTGTTCGTCTCCGCAGATAGATTTTTTTACTACAGTATTTATATATGCGCATAGCTCTAATATATGACGTTACATATATGTATTTTTTTACACGAACAATATTTTGCAGCTTACGATCGTCTGTCAAACTCAATTCTGCACCACCTTTCATAGTCTACAATAGTCACATATTCAAATTACAGTATTGCAATACCTATTTTAAAAAGACAATCGTGCGTGCAGTTGAATCTTCTCTGTTGAATAATTTGCCAATGTTAAAACTTGTTTATTACACAAGATACAGATGCAGATTTATTTTCTTTACGGTACATTTAATTTTAGTCAGATAAGTTGACAGAGGAGATGAAAGCTGTCATCTCAGGTACTCATAAGAATCAAGCACGATTAAAATGCATTAAATACCTAGGTATAAACGTAATAAAATAACAAACTCAGGAAAACTGAAGCAGACAGGCCGTGATATTTAACTTGTTTTTGTTTTGATTGTTACGAGATTTAACACTGGTGACTGACATGTACCAACCATGTTCTTCGTTTTTTAAACGCAAGAGCGACAGTCTTCTACTTTGTATGTACTTATTAGTTAAATACATATATGTATATATGTATAACACGAAATGATCGAGCGAGTGTATTTAAAAAGAAAATTCTGATGTTGCTAAACTAATTTATAAGATCATCTTTAACTGAAATAATCAAAGTTTCATAATAAGATACACTTGTTTTTTTGTTTTGTTTTTTACAGTTCATTTTTTTTTTTTTTGTATTATTGTTATTATAGTAACTTAAAGTTAATAAAAATATTAACTGACCTTAGAAATTTTTTAGTGTAATAGACTATCTCGACTATTTCGTGATTTGAGTTGAAAATGTACTTACCAGAATTGAATCTTTGATATGTGAGTGCATGTGATATTCACAGTGAACATAATCAGGGACGCATCATAACCATTATTATTAGTACATATGTAGAATCTCCTTCATTTTAAAGCAATTACTACTTTCAAGAAAAAAATATTTCTATTTAAAATGATAATTAAAATTAAGAAAAAATCTTTTATCATCAAGTGACATCATAATCCATTGACAATGAGCATTATACTATTTTCACAATTATGTAAACAAGGTAAATTAAACGTGCAATTTCAAAATGTTTTAATATTTGTTTTAAACCAAGAAATTGATGAATGTAAAAATGAAAAGTAACAATAAGTCGCGACTGGAAAAACTGAGTGCATAGGAGTTGAATTTTGACTCCTCAAATTGTAGAAATTAGTTGATATCAAAGTTATCGTTTCTACAATTTTATTGTTACGTTGATGATTGGCGATAACGATAACTGCAATATCGGTTAAGTAAAGTTTACATTTTCTGCAGTCGCGAATAATGATGCAGTTTACTCATATTTACATTTACTATATTAAGGTGCTTCTATATATTGTTATGTTATAATAATGTCATTAATATTATTGCTATCATTTACCTTTATTAGTTATTATATATTTAATCGTTTCACTCTTACACCGATTGTGGAGGAAAGATCTCATAAAAAAGTGACAAAGATTTAAGACGATTTAAAAAAAAAAATTGAGCAAATCTTTGAACATGAAAAATTGTAATAATTGAATTATTGGATTGTAAAAGGACATATAAAATTATTTTATTATATTTGGAAAGATACCTTAATTTATGTCGCTCACAAGCACAGAGATAGGGAAGACAATTTTGAGCGAAATTATTTCATGTGTCCCTTTAAGATCAGATGGTTCAATTTTTAAATCGTCTAAGTTATTTATAATATTAGCTTTTGCCTTTTTTAATTATTTCCAGCAAATAAAAAAGTATTTAAAGTAATCAAATTTAACTAATTATCTAGTACGAAAACAGACTTTCTAGTACCTTTATTATTGTTCAAAACAAACAAAATAAAATTTTCTACAATAATGTCTTTAAATTTTTAAATGTTTCTTTATTTGCTGGAATTCTATGCTTGTTAAATTTTGTCCTTTCATTCTTTTTTGTAAATATTATTATAGAAATATGTTTCTTTTATTTGCCATTTTTAGTCATGTAAGTTATTCATGGAATAATATGTTAACGAGAAGAGAAAAAATACTGAGTTATTATTTATTTCTATGCACCCAATTTTTGAAATGATTATTTTATCAACATTACACAGCATAAGAAGTTTTTTGAATATTTTCTACAGTTAATTTTCAATCTTGGAAATATTAATCTAATTAATATTTCCGCGTGAATGAATAAAGCAAATAAGAAATTAATTTTTTCAAAATAAGAAATTTTTCACATTTTCATTCCGTTCTTTCGTCTTTCAAATAATAATTGTTTCAATCTCCCTTGAATCGTTTAATCTATATTTTTTTTATAATATTTTGTGGTTGTTGTTCGTAATAAGAGGTAAGCAGTATATTTTTTAAAATCTCGTCGCACTCTGGAACACTTACTTAATTCATTATAGAGTAACGCACAAAACATTTTCGTCACAAAACATTGTAACGCGTAACCATTTCTTTTACATGTAAGTAAAACATTACGCTGTTAACGTCATAAAAATGACTACGCTTTATTTGCTGCCAAACCGAGTTCCGTACAGTAAATATTTTCCACACGTCGTGACTGTCGAGTCATGGCATTCAGTTTTACCACGACTGCGGTCGTGAGCGCGCGCTTTTATTTCGTTTTAATCATTCATAACATTTTTTTATATTTTTCTTTTTATTGTACTTAACAAACACTAATCAATGAGAATTCTTTTTAACTTTTTTTGAAATTTTCATTTTTATTTCAAAAATTAATTAAAGGCACACTATTATTATTGCGATAAAATAATATTTACTCTCAATCAAACAAAAAAACCAAAAATTAAAATTTCTGAAACAAATATTTATTTAAATACATATGTAAAAACCAAACAATTACTTTATACGAATGTCACTGATTAAAATAATTATATTTATTTAATTTAATTAAAAGCGAGAAATCTTATGCCAAAGATTTAAAGAGAAAATGGAATTTAACTGTTCGCGGCAGACTGAAAAGAAAACCCCGGAAGTTTCAACTTTGAAGTTGAAGTAAATATAAAAAGTAACATGCCGTGGATTAATTGTTGGGGGGGAGATAGTGATAGAAAAAATAGAAGAACCAAACAACAACTTATTAGTGTTAGTCAACCCATTAATTTATTAATTAAGGTAAGAAATAATTATTTTTATTTACATAAGCTATCTATTTAGAAAACTCACAAAAAATAAAAATTATTATTTAATGGTTGGCTTTAATATTAATAACAAATATATTTATTGACTATCAAAATGAGTTAATATAAAAGTAAATATGATTCATATTATAATCTTAATGTTGCTGTGAGGATATAGAAGCAGGATTTATTTATTTGGTTATTTAGGGAATTTGGAGGCAGATTATGGTATATTATGGTAAATTAGTTAAAACATGTTTTAAATTAGTAAATTAAAGCTTCTCGTATTAATTTTTTTCTTCATTTCGCATGTGTATTAATTGCTTCCTCACAAAGAAAACTTTGTGTCGATTAAAATTTACGCCTTTGACATCCATAAATGTTTCCTATGCTATAATAATAATAAGTTAGATGTTTATAAGTAATTAAAATAAGTATATTTTACAAATTTTTAGCTATAAAAGTCAATAGATTTAAAAAAAATGAAACAATTGAAAAAAGTATTTATTTCGAAAGTTAAAGGTTCTTAATATTTTTGTTATTATTTTAGAATGTTAATTAATTATTCGCTAATAATCAATGTGGCGCCAGTTATTAGGTCTGCGCGATTGATTCAAGTACAAGTGATATTGCAAATACTTAGCACTTGTGAGTGCAAAAAATGCAGAACGAATCAACTTAACAAGATTAGAACGCACCAGTCAATTATCCTCTTGTTCTATTTTTGGTGTTGAATCGTTTTCTTAATCGGACCATGAGGTTTTAAAAGAATACAAAATTTTTCTAACGAAAGCTATTCACACATGTTTTTAAAAATAGTCATGATATGAACAAATGAATAATATATAGACTTTGTAGGAATCTGTCAATTTGGTATATATATACACACTACTCAAACTATGCAATAATTGCGTTTGTTCATTTGTTCGAATAAACTCATCAAATCCTACTATACATTATGTAAGTCATTGTTGTATAAATCCAGGAAGTATTTCACCTGATGCATGTCACATGCATGTTTTTTCAGGTGTAATATAATTAATTTTCCGGCAAATGATGTCTCTCGTTTAAAAGGTTAATGCTCATTTATCAGAGCGTTTACTCATTTTCTGCATTTTGAAAATAAACATTTTATACATCACTGAGAGAAGGATATTTTTGGTTCAAAGATATAATAATTTATATATTATTCACTTGTAAGTTAAAATGAAAACTTAATAAGTATGTACATTTGTTACATTTGTTACATTCAAAGTTCGATTGGGTATTATAAGATATTCAAGAGAGTTTCAGGAACCACAATATATTATAAATAGACTAAGAGGTAGCACAGTTCAACGATCGCGAAACTTACATATACATGCAATAAATTTTTAATATATATGTACATTTAGATTTGTTTTGGAGTTAGTGTTATATACCTTATAAATATTTTGCAATCTATTTTTTGTAGTACATTTTCGAAATAACAAATGGTTCATTCATGTACAATTTTTTTTCCATATTTAGAGTCACGAAATCATTCTTTCTTGAGCAACACATGTTCGTTAAAAGAGAATAAATAACAATGAACAAACCGACACATTTTATTTTCTTCTTTTGCCCTTGAAACACTCTTACACTTTTAATATGTCAGAATGCATTGGAAGCACGAACATGTATTGAGCAAAGTAATCCGATGAAAAATTATGTTAAATTTAAAAAAGGGCAGGTAAAAAATAGCAAATATAATATGTAATTTTTAACTAAATTTTGTCCTGTATTTTCTATAAATTCTTTCTGAAAAACAATTATTTTTATTAAGAAACCCGTCTTTTATAGCCAAGCATTTAAATGCGTGTATACTTGTTCATGTTTATTTTTACATACTTTCATTTATTCTCATATGTCATTTTTATTTATCTTAGTTGATGGAAGTTTGCCAAATACATAATGTTAATAAAATTTTTTATGTATTGACAGTATTTTCTTTAAATGTTCTGACATCTATATAAATGTCTTACTTTCATTTTGACCTATTAGTGAAGATTCATGCTTGTATATTCCAAGTCGTCACCAACACGCAATAGAAATTTCCTCAACATTTCCTGTAGTTGAAAGTGCAAATTTTGGAATATCAACCTTTAAATAGCTTTGGAAATGTCTGTACAATTATGAAAATGTTAAATACGCAAAATTTATTCATAAAACATTGCAAGGAATTATATATAATAATTGATATACTGATGTAAAAATATTCAAGCAGTATTGACTTAACATTTCCTCAACATGACAATGAATATTTCAGATGTTGCCTAAACATTGCCGTACAACATTCGCCAAAATTTTTTATTCAATATATTTTGTTATTGAACGTAAGAAGAAAAAGGTTATTTTTAAATTTTTTTCCTTGCATTCTCGATTACATTCATTTTTAATATTATATGTATACATAATAATAAAATAACTTAATAATTTTGAAACAATTTTTCCTGTAAAAATCTTGATAAATATTTAAAAATTGTAAAACAAAAGTAAACATTATATACTGTATTTCTAAGAAATGTATTGCTGACATAAAATTAAATATGTATTAATAATAATAATAATAATAATAATAATTTATTTATTCTCTTTGAAATATTTGCAAGTGGACTATAAGAACATTAAATTAAATTGAAAACAGACACATTTCGTGATGAATCAACAAAATTCGTTTCAGCAACATATGGCTATGCTTTATTCGAGCGGGTGATATCTAAAATTCGACTTAAAATAATTACCTTCGACTGACCCCATCTAGCACTCCTATATAGGGTGTGCTTATAATATATTGCAGATATTCGAAAAACTAGCTCAAAAATTATTGCATTTTTATATTTTTACATAATTATATTTAGAGTCCTAAGCAATAAATGCCTGTTTAGTCTCTAAGCACACATAAAGAATACAATTATTATAATTTTATATTTATCTCAATTAATTATTGTTACGATTTTGGGCATTTGGCAGGTTGGCATGCAAAATATACGTAATTGAAAATAATTTCTTAAAGAATCAAATGAAATTTAGAAAACAATTCAATTGTGTATGCGTGTAAATTTATTTGACGCTATTTAACTATAAAAAGCATATGAAAAGAAAATAGCAGAAATTCTAAAAAGCTGATTGGAATTAGTGGTATATTTTTTAACACCATTTCAGATAATTAAAGAGTAATAAACATTTTTCAAATTAAAATTTGTTCAAATTTTGTTTACACTTTCTCAAAAAATTCAATTCTTTAACCTTTCACTGAAAGCGAACACACATTAGACAGTTCCGCATCTAATTCATGTAAGCCGCAACTTCAAGGATACTAACAATAAGTGCAGCAAACATAAGAATTCCTTGAAACACATCTGTAATTAGGACGGCTTTAATACCGCCAATTGTTGAATAGAGCGTGCATATAATTCCAATGAAAAGAATTCTCAAAGTTCTCGAGAGACCTAAGGCTAATGATGGACTTAAAATTAGTTAAAATGCATTAATGCAAAGTAAATCATGCATACTATTTTGTCAATTGTGTTCCTTGAGTACAAATTTTGGCATTGACTCTAAAAAAAGAAATTGATGATATAAAGACCGAACGCTCGTCCATCGGTTATCAGAAAAATATCCCTGTTTATCATAACAACCATAACTATATATTATTATTATTATTATTATTATATTAGTTCATTTTCTGATATGATTATCATAATGATAAATATAAAAAATATGTACTTATATTTTTAGTTTAAATCCTCACTGTGTGATTAGCGACATTTCGAAAAATTGCACTAAAATAATGTTTGTTGATTAATATATATAGGAGAAAAAAACCGCGCTAAAGCGCGCGTCAAGTTTCTGGTTTCAAGTTGAATATTCTTAACAATATAACATTCATAATTTTCATTTTTAAAATATAATCACTTTATAAATTGTCAAATTATTATAGATTATTATAGATAAAATAATAATAATAATAATAATAATAATAATAATAATAATAATAATAATAATAATAATAAAGTTTACTAATTTAATTTAGGCAATGCAGAATAGTGGAATAAATAATACCGAAATTACAATGGCAACAGCACTTTGGACAGCAAATGATATCGTAATGTCTGAGGAATATAAGGAAAATTTAGTTAAAAATTACAATAGTCAAGTGTTTTCAATCAACTTTAAGGATGCTGCGAATTCAGCTAAAACTATTAATGATTGGGTCAAATTATCAACGAAAGATCAAATAACATCGATAGTTGAAGCAGGTAACTTAAAATATTTTAATTTTTTCTAATTTACCCTCACAATATTTTATAAATAATATTAATCATTAGTAACACCACATTCTTTCATACTTTCGTACGGCTTTGAATGTTTACTGTATTTGACCTTTGGAGGTCGTTTCCCGAAAGTTACATATAAAAATTCACCCTTTGTCATCTTCGTAAATTCCAGTATACCAAAATTAATTGTCAAGGTCAAGAATTAAAGAGTGGTTTATGCTCTTTAAAATGAGAGTAATGAGAATTTTTTTCATCAACTTTTACTACCCAGCGTCCCCATTCGCCCGTTTTAAAAAATCAAAAAATCGAATAACGTTAAAATAAAAAATTCACAACTCGAATAATTTTTCACCAAAATTAATTGTAAAGGTCAAGAATTAAAGAGCACCGTTTGAATAATATAAAAAATTATGTAAATTATAATTTAAAAAATTCGTCAAAACTTACAGTCGTTGAATTCAGCCTTAATTTGACTTCTCCGTTCTGAAGCTGCACTCGTACGATGTCATCTTTGGAACACAAAAATCACTCACTCGCGATTTTAAAGAATTTCGTGCACTCCCGAACCACGTGTCTACAAACTGGAAAGAGGATCATTGTTCTAATTACATACGATCGCGGTTTTAAATATTACGAACACTCCCGATATTTAGAGATTACTTTAATTAAACAGAAAAGCTATAAAATAGAACCCTACACATTACTCGATCGCGGTTTTAAGAAATTCGAGCACTCCCGAAGCTAAGAAAAATAGAAATAAAAATTTTTTATTTAGGGTGAATTTAGAAACACGTGGTTGCAGAAATTCGGTATTTTAGAAACACTTGGTCGAGAATAATTTTCAAAATTTTGCACTCATCCTTTCGACCCATGCGCAATTGACTGACGCCATGTTAGAGTGGGGATACCGAAATGGGGGAAGAACAGGGTAGCGTCTCTTTCCTTCTCCCTCACTCCTTTTCCATTTTCCTTTTCCATGTTAGAGTGGGGATACCGAAATGGGGGAAGAACAGGGTAGCGTCTCTTTCCTTCTCCCTCACTCCTATTCCATTTTCAAAGTCCTGGAAAATTTTAATTAAAATATAATTATTTTATCTTAATATAAATAAATATCATGTAAATAAATACATCCTTCATCAAAATATTCTATATAATATTCGTAATATTTGTTAAATTGTTTTCTTTTCTTTTATTTATTTTCTTCAGCCTACATACTTGTCAATACAAGTAAATTGTTTTCTATTTAATATAAAAATTCGAAATTGACTCCATTTTCAAATCACGTGATCGTACTTATAACGTATAATAAATTTTTTCCTAACAAATAAAAGTTTCTAAATTCATCACATATCGATTATAAATTTAAGTAGCCAATTAATACAACAAAAATAATTAATATTTGCAAATAGTTACATTTATTTAAAAAATAAAAAAAATTTTTTAAATAATTTTTTAGCAACCAAATAATAAGGAATGTTTTATTTAAAATTTGAAACATTTTACAGGAGGTTTAAGTTCCGCCAGTCAATTATTAATAACGAATGCAATTTACTTCAAGGGAGCTTGGCTTCATGCATTCGATAAAAAACAAACTCGACCGAGATGTTTTCAAACTTTCAAAAATGGTTGTCAAGAGGTTCACATGATGGAGAGCATTGGAAAATATCGTTACGGATTTCTTCCGTCATTAGATGCAGAAGTCATTGAAGTTCCTTACACGGTATACAAAAAAAAATTAATTTCCGGACTAGCAACTTTTTTTTTAATAATAATAATAATAATAATAATAATAATAAATAATAATTTTTAAAAATTTCCGGATTTAAAATAAATATCCCGGGGTTTTCCCGGTTTTTTCCGGATTCCCGGTTCGCTA
>JUFY01035759.1:23954-36413 GCA_001855655.1 Leptopilina clavipes
TACCGTGAACCTTAAGGCCATGTCAAAGTCGTGGCGATGGAAATGGAAAAATCACAGACTTTGACATGCCCTTAAGACAAATAAATAGTTTAGTAGGCTCTGAGACAAAAATATATATATATATATATATATATATACTTTTTATTTAAAATTCAAATAAATTATATTTGTTTTAAATAAAAAATTTCTCTGGGTGTAAAAATTATCTTCACGTTGGATTTGATGAATTTTATGATGGAATTTCTTTTCTGCTGATGAATGTTTGAAGCATGATGAAAATTAGACTAAGGAGTGAAAATAAAAATATTAATTTTCAACACTCTTAGTCTTTTTCAATGAAATTTTCTCATCTTTATTATCATAATAACTAGCAATAAATTGTACTTTTCTTGAGCGTCTTTCTCGTTTCTAATATTTGTATATTTTGAAAGGAAAAGATCCCCCTCCCTACCCTTCGGCGCAATTGTTAAAATTGAGAAGGAAAATAACGACGGATTTAATTCTCTATTTAAATGTTACCCTGTTTCGAAGACACTATGGGGCGCATGATTATTCCCCGAAATTTCAATTTTAGAATACCCATTTTATCGAAATTCTTCTTATCGAATTATTGTTTGACATAAGTTTCATATTACGAAAAATCATTCAATATAAATTTCATTTCATTGAAATGTTATGTGTCATAAATTTCATTTTTTCTAAATTTCATTTGTCATAATTTTTATTTATGCAAATGTTTACATGACCTAAAGTTCTTTTACTCGAATTGACATTTGGCATAACCTTTAAATCTTCGAAATGTCAGATTTCAGAAAATTCATGTATCGAAATTTCATTTGTCATATTTTTCATTTATGCGAATATTTAAATGATATAAAACGCATTTTCCCGAAATGCTATTTGACATAACCTTCAAATCTTTTAGAATTATTTTATAACCTATAATCCAAGGTATCCAAGGAATCCAAGTCACAGAAATTTCATTTGTCCTAAAATATTACATAGATGAGAAACAAATATTTGAAAATTTCATTGTTATTTTAGGACAAAGGAAATTTTTGTTACTTGTATTATAGGTTATAAAATAATTCGAAGATTTGAAAGTTATGTCAAATGGCATTTCGGGAAAATGCGTTTTATATCATTTTATTGACTTTATATATTAAAATTGTGGGAGTAGTAAATAAAACAGTTCAGATTAGCAAGATAAAATCGGATCTTTATTCGTAAATCGTTAAGCACGCTCGTTCAGCGAGAGACGTTCTGTAAGATGGTGAGGGCGGAAGTCGCACAGAGAGAGAGACGCCGACTAGCGGCGGATTTTACGTATTAACTGGAGTCAAGCGAGTATTTAAAAACAGTAGTGGCGCTAAATTCAAATCAAACTCAATACATTTAAATATTCGCATAAATGAAAAATATGACAAATGAAATTTCGATACATGAATTATCTGAAATCTGACATTTCGAAGATTTAAAGGTTATGTCAAATGGCAATTCGAGTAAAAGAACTTTAGGTCATGTGAATATTCGCATAGATGAGAATTATGACAAATAAAATTTATGAAAAAATGAAATTTATGACACATAACATTTCAATGAACTGAAAATTATATTGAATGATTTTTCATAATATTAAACATGTTAAACAATAATTCGACAAGAAGAATTTCGATAAAATGGGTATTCTAAAATTGAAATTTGGGGAATAATCATGCGCCCCGAAGACACTATACATTCATGGATACTTTGATTATGAAAATCGCTCGCTTTTTGTTTTTTTCTTTTTTTGAATTCAAATTATTTATGCATATTCGTGTGATCCTCGTCTGGAAAAAGGTAACATGACCAATAACCAAGATTGAAGAGGAAAAATACAAGGGGAAAGAAAATTCTCGCGCAAACGTCGATTCTTGCACTGCCATCGGCATGACAGCGAAACATTTTTCCACGTGGACAAAAACCCCAGAAACACCTGTCTTTTTTATCGATTGGCAATTGTTGAAATCGATTGAGTTCCTCACCTCTGAGGAGTGTTGGTGTTGATATTGCAGTTGTTGGCGCTGGTGAGGCGGTGAGTGTTGGCGATGGCGTTGATCTTCGCGATGTGAGACTGCTGGAGCGAAATCTTAAATTTGAATGACGTTGAGGTGAACGTCCACGTAGACTACCGGAAGGTGATGGCGGTGAATGTGTCCGACGATAGGGCAATAATGATTGATGTGAACGATGTTGCCTTGCATGATGATGATGATGATGTCGATGAGTTGGATGATGATGATGATGATGATGATGATAATGATAATGTGAATGATCCAATTCATCATCACTTGTGCATTCATAATTGAGTTCAGGTGAATTTGAGCGATGATTTGCGTGGGAGTGATTGAGGTGGCCGCGAGCCACATTTCCTGATCCAAGTTCATCCTCGTCGCTGTTTAATTGCTCTCTGCTTCGTCGCGAAATAGGTACGTCGACCAATAGGCGAGATTGAAGAATGCGAACACCAGTGGAAAGAGGATTCGTGCTATGACATCGATTCTCTTGGATCTTGTCGGGAACTTGGACAGCCACGACCTGCAGCAGTTTTTTTGCGGCTCCTGGATATGAATCTCGCATTGCCTTCTTTTGTCCATAGGCAATGTTTCAACCGAATGTTGGACGAGAGGCTTCTGGAAGGAACCCACCCTTTTGATTCAAATCCGTTTCATTTTGTTTTTCAAGCTACATAATATTTGCCAACTTTGAGAAAGATTCCCACAAAAAAGTACCCACCCAGATAGCACGTAACCTCGCCGCAATGTTATCATGCAAGGTTATCAATGTTGCACTGCAATGTTGCCGAAATGTTATCATGCAAGGTTAGCAATATTGCACTGCAATGTTGCCACAAGCTTGAAATGTCCAACCTTCGCAACATTGCAGTGCAACATTGCTAACCTTGCGTGACAACATTGCGGCAATGTTGCCGCTAGGTTACGTGCTATCTGGGCACTGATGATTTCATTCTTGAATTTTATCAAATTTCCGATAAGTTTTTATTGAAATTTTGAAGAAAAATCATCGTCTCAGTAGTAATTGTTCGTTTTAGTCAGACAGAATGGTCAATTTTAGATCATTTTTAATATCAGTAGTGTGAGTCATACTTTAGTCAGACATAACTTGAATTCTCCGTTTCAGTAGTATAAGTCAATATACAGTCAGAAACAACAATCAATTTTCAACAATTTTAAATGTCAGTAACTTTTTTGTCAGCCATAACAACTTAAATCTTTGTTTCAGTAGTATAAGTAAATCATCAATCAGACATAATAATTAGAAATCTTTGTTACATTATTGTAAATCAGTTTTCTGCCAGACAGAATAGTTAATTTTAAACAATGTGAATTGTAAGTAGTATAAGTCAAACTTGAGACAGTCAAAATAGTCAATATTAAACTATTTTAAATATTAGTAGTATAAGTCAGTCTTTAGTAAGACACGAAAACAATTTAAAATGTCAGTAGTATAAGTAAATTTTCTGTCCAAGAGAATAGTGAAAATTTATTTCAGTAGTATAAGTCAGTCTTCAGTCAGACATAATAATTGAAAATTAAAATTTTGAATAATTTTAAGTACCAGTAGTATAAGTCAGGCTACAGTCAGACACAATAGTTTTAATACTAAAATTCTTCGTCTCAGTAGTAATCAGACGTATAATGACTTGTAATTTTTTATCTCTTTTGACGAAAAATTGATCGGAATTTATCGGAAATTTGATGAAATCACAATAAAAAATATATCATATCGATGGTATCTCCAGAAAGTACTTTTCAGGGAATATTTCTAAGTAGGATGTCACATTGAGAGAAAAATATCACCTTGCGCAAGTAATTTATTGAAAATTATTTATTCAAAAACACATGGTAAGACGAATTTTCAAATGTTTCTTATGCTTTTCCGCAAATATTGAAATAATCAATAATTATAGTTGTTACTTTTTTACATAATTAGAAAAATTGATGAAAACATTCTTTTGAATTCGAAGCAAAATTAAGAGCATATTTTCATGCCTCATCTTCCTCTCTCAATGTGCATTATTTCTACAGAATGAATTACTAACGTTCCATGTACAGGTAAAAGATGTCAGAATTTTTCATCTTTTGTACCTCAATGGACTAACGGATGTTTTAGAATTGGAAACAAATATTTAAAAGTTTAAAAAAGAATTTTCAAAATCTACTTATTTATTCTGTATTCTTTTTTAAATATAATTAAAATTGTCTCCAATTTGAAAATTCTCCTGAGAGTGATTATGATTTTATATTCTACTTTGCTACATAATTTTTGAAAAAACGTGTAGTTGAAATGTTCCACTTTTTGGCGATTTTTCTTTTTTATTGATAAGTTACCAGCGCAGAAATTGACCTACTTTGCGTCCAACTTAAAATAGGGTTTCGATCGGGACCTGACCAGTTTTCCTAGTTTGAAAAATATGCAAATAAATTAAGATATTTTTAAAATTACCTTTTGCAAAAACATTACAGAAGGAATTTTTATTTATTATTTATAGAATTTTTATTCTACTTTTAAAATAATTTTTCACTGTTCAGAATTTCGATCCAAACATCAAATAGGTTTACAACATGTAAAATATACTTAAAGATTTTAGTGCAAAAAAATAGAAATAAATTACGTTTGCGAAATTCGTTTTTATTTGTTTAAATTTTTAAATTATTGCTTTTTATTAGTGAAACAATTGTTCATAATATTTTTAAACAAAATAGGGTAATTTTTAGGAAAACTGACAAGGGCCTGACCAGTTTTCCCCAAGTGGGTCATTGGTCGGGAAGAGCGTTACAACCCTTGTTGGGAAAACTAGTCAGACCCCCATTAGGTCCACATTTCAATTTCTGCACGAATTGTGGATTTTAGACTTTTAGTGGATGAAAAATTGAAAAATTCAACTGCACTTTCTTTCATATATTTTTGATTTAAAATGGTTAAGGTATACTTAGAGAAAATTTACAAGATCAAGGCTGACCATAGCAAAATTGGCAGGTCCATCTGTATCAAGAAGTTCGGAGGTTGGATCCACCGATGCTGAATGCTCCATTTCTCGATACTGTCTTTTCATATTCTCACGATGTATGTCACTGCGAGACGCATAGTTTACTAATGCGAATTCTAACAGTGCCCCGAACACAAAGGTTAGACACACACCTGTCCAAATATCAATTGCCTTTGTGTAGGAGACTGGCGGAAGTGAAGCATTTATTCCAGAAGTTTGTGTTGCCATTGTCAGTAGTGTCGTTACTCCTACATATAGATAATTGCATTTCAATTAAAACATCAAATTAAACAATGTTGCAAACGTCTATGTTGTTTTCTTCAAAAACCAATTATTACATTCTTAACTTAAATGTATCAAATTGATACCAAAAGTATCAAATTGATACCGAAAGTATCAAATTGATTCCAAATTTTTGGATCAATTTGATACTTTTGGTATCAATTTGATACTTTTAAGTTTACAGTGATTCGAAACAATTTTAAACCGAATAATTTTTATTTAAATCAAATCAATATTCAATCAATCAGTCAATATTCAATTAATCAATCAATATTCAATCAATCAATCAATCAATAATCAATATTTTCTGTATTTGGATCAAATATACCATTTAATTTACTTAAATAAAATTTATTTGATACAAATAAATAAAATTTGGTTGGCCTAACCAAACGACCAAAATATTTAATCAATCAATCAATATTCAATCAATCAATAATCAATATTTTCTGTATTTGAATCAAATATACCATTTAATTTGCTTAAATAAAATTTATTTGATACAAATAAATAAAATTTGGTACTCTCAATAAAACCAATTTAACAAAAAAATTTGGTTGGCCTAACCAAACGACCAAAATGTTGGGACCTTTTTTTTAGTGCCGTCGGAAATCGCGTGTAACTCTAAAAATATTTAATTTTTCTCTTCAAATACCATTTAATTGACTCAAATAAATGTTTATTTGATACAAATAAATGTTTATTTGATACAAATAAAATTTATTTGATACAAATAAATATTTATTTGATAATAGTCAAGTAATTCATTATTTGATTCAAATACATTTTTTTTTCAGTGTACACTAGGTGTGCCCCTTAAAATGGAAAAAAATCCCCCTTTTCGTGGAATTCTTCCACTTGAGAAGTATTTTTTGATTTTTATAATAATTATTTAATTCAAAATTTCCTTACCAAGTGAAACTCGTGCTGGAACAGCGCTTTGATCGAGCCAAAACGACACCCAAGAGACAATGACCAACATACAGCAGGGGATGTAAATTTGAATAAGATAGTAACTGAATTCTCTCTTAAAGTATAAATCAACTTTCAAACAACTGTATTCGCCTGAAAGAAGAGAATTTCAATAATAGAATAAGAAAAATGAAATAGAATTTCAAAAAAAAAGTTTTTTAATACTTTTTCGAATTTATTTATTTTAAATTTTACGAATAAATTTTTTCAAAAATTAATTTTTGAAAACTTTTTCTTACCAGTGTTTGTTTTACTGTTACAATAATCAGTGAGAAATTTCTCCAATGTAAATCTAGGTAGGTGTAAATTTTTCACGACCTGAACGGGATCGCCTTCTTTCCATTGAAATACTAAATCGTCAGTCGTCCATCCATCTGTGACAGGAAATATCAAAAGCATGTTTCATGAATAATGCAAATATGCAAAAAATTCATTTTACAATAATAATTGGAGGAAAGTTTTTCAAAAATAAAAAATTATTCTTCTCAAATTAATTATTTTTATGGTAATTTAGTGAAGTAATAATTAATGTAGATAGAAAAAAATACTTACAACTGGCCATTCGAAGGGAACAAACTTGTCTGTCGAGTGGATATAATTTCAAATTCATTGGACATGATAATGTGAGCGAAATTCTGGAAAAAAATCATTTTTCTTAATCATTTAACTGTATTTATTATTTTATTATAAATTATAAAAAAAAAAAGTTATATGATAACATTGATTGGGGTACAGTTTTTTAAAAAACTATTTTCTCTTTTTTGTTTTACTATAATAAAGTTTAATTTCTAAATTTTTTTTCTAATTTTTGTTTTCCTAATAAAGTTTAATTTCTAAATTTTTTTCTAATTTTCTATTTTTTAATTTTTGTTTCACTAATAAAGTTTAATTTCTAATTTTTTTTCTAATTTTCTATTTTCTAATTTTTGTTTTACTAATAAATTTTTATTTCTAATTTTTTTTCTAATTTTGTATTTTCTAATATTTGTTTCACTAATAATAAATTTTTATTTCTAATTTTTTTTCTAATTTTTGTTTCTTTGTTTTACTAATAAAGTTTAATTTATAAATTTTTTTTCTAATTTTGTATTTTTTAATATTTGTTTCATTAATAATAAAGTTTAATTTCTAATTTTTTTCTAATTTTCTATTTTGTAATTTTTGTTTCACTAATAATAAATTTTAATTTCTAATTTTTTTTTAATTTTCTATTTTCTAATTTTTGTTTTTTTGATTTACTAATAAAGTTAAATTTCTAATTTTTTTTCTAATTTTGTATTTTCTAATTTTTATTTTACTAATAAAGTTTAATTTCTAATTTTTTTTCTAATTTTCTATTTTTTAATTTTTGTTTTACTAATAAAGTTTATTTTCTATTTTTTATTCTATTAATAAAGTTCAATTTCTAATTTTTGTTTTTCTACTGAAATTAAATTTCTAATTATTTTTTTTATAATAAATTTTATTTTCTATTTTTTATTCTTCTAATAAAGTTCAATTTCTAATATTTTTGTTATTCCATTGAAATTAAATTTCTAATCATTTTTTTTCGAATATTTATTTTTTTAATAAAGTTTAATTTACAAATAAGTTGAAGACCTCCAAATAGGAGAATATTTTTTAATTTTTGTCTACAAAATATTTTTTGAATTTTTTTTTATAGACAATTTTACAAACAAAAATTTTTAGACAACAAATGTTATGATTTTCCCTCTTGCAAAAATTATTAATTTTTTCTCGAATTTTTTGAAATCGTTGATGATAAAAGTTGTAGATTTCAACATCGTTTCAATTTATAATTTTGTTTTTTTCAAGATAGGTTCAATTTCTTATTATTCTTTTTTTTCTATAATGAAAGTCATTTTATAAATATTATTTCTACTCTTTCTTGAATTTGTAATTTCTAATTCAATTTATTTTACAAATTAAATGTTTTTAGAAAAATTAATTTTAGAAGTTAATACTTTTAAGAAAATTAAATTTTTGAATTTAATAATGTTTATAAAATTCATTAGAAATGGCCTTTTTTTCTTTTTCTTTTTTTTTTTTGAAAAAATGGAGTAAAAAATATTTTTGAGAAAAAGTGACCTCCTACCGATAACGATTTAAATAACTCTTAATTTGCATAATTGAAAGGAATTCTCTTGAATTGTAAACAAAATTACAGTAAATAAAAATACATTTAAAAGGAAAAATACCTTATACTGTAAAGAACAGATCCTTCCGGAAAGATTCTGATGTATACATTGGGCATAATGATATTGTGAAAATGACCTTCCTTTTCATTGGAGAAAAATAAATCTGGCATCCAAATTTTATTTGCTTCCGTCAGTGTTAAATATTTCAGTCGCCCTTTAAAAGAAAATTTTTATCAGAAGATTATTATTAAAATCAAAAGATTAAAACAAATTTCAAACACTCGCTTTTCACTTATTTTTCAAATAGATTTTTGCAAAAAAATTTTACCAAACATTCGTTTTAAAATCCGTATAAAACATTTTTCAAATAGATTTTTGCAAAAAAATTTTACCAAACATTTATTTTAAAATCCGTATAAAAAATATTTCATACGGATTTTATCAGAAAAAAAATTTATTAAAAAGAATTTGTTACAAAATTTTTACCAAAAACTGAATTTTGGAAAAAAAATTGAAAAAAAAATTTTTGCATAATTGTGCAAAAACTGAAAATTGAAAATAAATAGAATAAAATAAAATGAAAATATTTACCTCCAAAATCATCGAATTTAAGTCTTTCGTCTATCCATTGTTCTCGGAATGTCAGTTGAACGGAGTATTCCTATAAAAATTGAATTATTTAATTATTGACGTTCAAGAATAATGAACTAAAAAAAATGTTGGGGCGTACTAAGACAATATTTCATCTTACTATTTGACTATCTTCTCTATTTATGTTTCAAAGATATTCTATTTGCAGCTTTAGATTCAAAAAGAGACACAAAAAAAATAGAATGTGTTTATTTTGGAAATGGATTTCTTTCAAACAAAATATTCTCTGTTGAGAGAAAAAAATATATGCCATTAATTTGCGCAAGATAAGCTTTATATCATTCAATTAGTTTTTTTCAGAAGAAATTTATAACCCAAGCAGCACGTAATATAACCTTAAAATAAAGGGAATATTCCGCTAATATTCGGAATATTCCGTTGAATATTCCGAATATTCCGTTGAATATTCGGAATATTCCGGTGAAATATTCGAAATATTCCGATGGAATATTCCAGGGATATTAAAGTCATATTAAAATGTCCGCCTCATAGAAATATTCCAAGAAAATATCGAGGGAATGTTCCCGGTAATACTAAAGGAACTTTCCCAGGTAATGTAGAGGGAATATTGAGGGAATATTCCACGGTAATATTCGGAAAATTAAAATTAAGTTTTTTTTCTCATTAAATATACAATTTATTGCAATTTGTACGCTTTCAATATTACCATGTTTCAACATTTTTTCAATTTTCCGAATATTACCGTGGAATATTCCCTGAATATTCCCTCTACATTACCTGGGAATGTTTCTTCAATACTACCGGGAACATTCCCTCAATATTACGTGCTAATTGGGAATAATTGGGAAAACGTTTACAAAAAAAAAATATAAAATTTTTTACATTCTAAGAATTTTGTCATCCTTTTTAAAAATGTATTTTTAATTAAAACAAAAAAATTACAATCTTTAAAAAATATTGCCTCGCTTGTATAAAATTATAAATATAAAATTCATTTTTTTCTTCAATTATTTTTAAAAAATCAGATGAAATTTATTTTGACAAAATTCTTTTTCATTATTGTACAAAGTAATTATAAGAGAATAATTTTTTTTTAGTAATAAAATATTTCGTTGTTGAATCTAGTAAAGTTTATTTGTTTATTACTTATTTATAATTGACTAAAAAGTTAAGAAAGGTTTCGAGCAATTTTTTCTTGTTCTTTATTTTTTAATTTTCTTTTTTTTTTCTTTTTTTGCCGAATCTACTTGAAGCATTAAAAAGAGGCAAAGAAATAATGCTAAAAGCTGACGAGAAAAATCCATGCGAAAAGCAACACTGAGCGACAAAAATACGTGAATATAAGCAACAAAGGGAAAAATTACTGTATAGGGAAGTCTACATTTTACGAGGCGAGCATGCATTTTGGCTCACGGTTTCGATCGCAGGCTCGTTGAGAGTTCTGGTCGACTGCATCTTCTTCCATATTATTATTATTTTAATTTTTTTTTTCTATATATCAAATTATCCTCGTTTCTATATTATTTCAAAAAAATAATAATAAATAAAAACATAATTTCCCTAAATATCTCATTTGAAGTAAATTTTTTTTTCAAGTCTATTTTTGCCTCTTGAATTCTTTATTCCTTTCTAGTTATTTTCAAATTTCAAATTAGAAATTGTTTTTCATCAAAAAATCGAATTTTTTATTTTCTGCAAATTTCATTCTCCTGAAGACAATTTTTTCATTCAAGACATTTTTTAAATTATATAAATTTTTAACGAAATTTTACTTTATTTTAAAAAGAAAAAATCTATTATTAGATAACAATGAATAACATTAATTTTATTAACAATTTTTTTTCGGTTTAGTTAACAAATTATAGTGGTTTTTCATTTTCTATTTTTCCAATTATACATAATCTGAATTTTATCCTATTTTTTTAAATTTCATATTCGAAAAATTAATCGGGAAGAAATTCGATAGAAAATTTAAAAATGTATAATCTGAATTTTATACTTTTTATTTCTTAATTATTATATTTGGAAAATTAATCAAACAATTTTTGGAGAAAATTAAAAATGTATAATCTGAATTTTTATACTTTTTATTTCTTAATTATTATATTTGGAAAATTAATCAAACAATTTTTGGAGAAAATTAAAAAAATATTTGAAGGCAAATTATATTTTGAATTTTTCTGTTATCAAAGCGTTTCGTTAATTTTTAGAGGCATTGTTTATGCAAAACGATGTGTGAAAAAAGTGTTTCTGGTAAAATATTCATTAGTTAGGATTTTGTCTTTTTTAACCCTTTTTTGTAATTTTGTAAATGTAGGGGGACAGTGTTTGTTTGTTCGTCTTTGGTGTTATTTTTTTTTAAATTTTATTTACTTTTATTTTCTTTATTTAAAGATTTAAACTTTTAAACAGATATTTTAACAAATATTTTTACAAATATTTTAACAAATATTTTAACAAATATTTTAACAAATATTTTAACAAATATTTTTACAAATATGTTAACAAATATTTAATCGGAATTATTTTACTTATTATTTGGAGAAAATAATCCTCGCTTTATAACCTGAACTGTTCAGATTTGATATCGATTATTCAAAAATCAAAATTGAAATTATCTGATTGTGAAATGGTTTCCTCTTTCCATTAGTCAGATTGAATCGCTCTGGATCCAGCAATTTCCGACACTTTTTCATAAATTACATAGTTTTCCTTGAATATACTTTTAATACTTTCTTTAAATTAATTTCCCCCCAATATTGAATTTGAAAAAGTCCGTAAATCTTGAAAATTATTTTAATATTTCTGAAAATATACTAATTATACATATATATGTTATACGATAGATTTATAAAAAAAATTTAATATTCTGGAGTAGAGACTGGTCTCGTATTTATTATCAAGTCATATACCTTCTGTGACAAAAGCTGAAAGCAAAATAATTAATAAGAAAAAGGATTTGTATATCTTTTTTCTTTGTATAATATATAAGTATTTATAAAAATTTCGTTAATTCAAAAATTGATAAAAAAATATTTTTCTTATATAGAAAATAATTTGTTTGGGAAAAAAAAAACTTAATGTCCATACATGAGAAAACATTTTGATGGTATGTTATATGTAGAATCACTGACAGTTTAAATTGTCCCTATATGTTTAATAGATTTTAACGGGAATATTAAACTTTTGCAGGATATATTCATTTCCGTGAGAGCTTTATTACGTCAGAGTTATACAAACTTTCTTCTCAGTCTCTTTGAATTGACACTCATTTTCTCACGAAGATATTGAAGATTTCACGTTTGTGATATAATAATCTTGAAAATGTATATTAATTATATCGTTCTACCTTATACTCTTCTCGTTTCTCTCTATGAGTAGATTTATAAAAAAAAAAAAAAAAAA
>JUFY01035761.1:0-12098 GCA_001855655.1 Leptopilina clavipes
TGTTTCAAATAATACATATTGAATTTTTTTATTTTATTCATTTTATTTAATAATTGAAAATAATTTTAAAAAGGCAACTAAAAAATTCTTTATATTGTAATAAAATTATTTTTTATAATTAATTATTTGCCTTTTTATCAATGTAAATTTATTTTTCTCTCGGTTTTATTTAGGTTTTTTAATTAATTAATAGCGAATTTCAAATTTTAAATGACTTTATCGATCCACAGGATAAAAAGACATTTTTCCTTATCAACGAATTTCTCCCGACATTATCGACATCGTGTCTCTCAACCACTGCGACAATGCGACAAATTCATTTTTATAAAAATCGAATCAACAACTCTTTTTTTATAAAAGTTTAAAGGTCAAAATCAGACGACTTTTTTCAAATAAAAGTGTCCATGTGATTTAAATATTTATATATTATTTTTAATCCAAAGTTCATAAGGTGTGAATTTCTGTCTTGAAATTAACATTCGCAATGATATTTAATTTCAAAGAAAATTCAGGTTAGTTATTAATCATTCCCTGTGATTTTATTCAATACATATATATAATAATAATATATAGAAAAACTTTATTCTTGAAATTTTTCTTTATCTCCATTATTTCAGTAATCAATCTAAACCTAATTTTTTTATATAATTTTCAGATTAAACTACATTTCTCTGTGAATGACAAACAAGGGAAAATATTTCTTACTAAAATTATTATAACAAAAGACGTAATTCGAGAAGTTATAAGGTAAATACATTTTTTTGTTAAATTATCTACTGTAATGCATTTTTATCACTTGGTGACATATCAATAATTAATGTATGATTAAAAGTTGGGTTATGTTTGCGAGAACAATTGAGAGTAAAAAAAATATTTTACATGTTTAATTGTTACAAATTATTAATTATTATTAATTATTTGCTAATATCTATTGTTATTATTTCAGATTTTTCGAGACGTAATTTGAGGATGAAATATTCCTTCGCCTTGAAATGAACTTTTTGAATTGACAAGAAAAATGGGATTAATGTTTCATTTCTCAAAGACTAGTGAACTTAATTTTTACATATTAAATTAAGTTTTTAAGATCAAAATGTTCTCACGATTTCGCGGATTTTTAAATCGACATAAACGAAAGTTTATTGTCAGTGGAGTGGTACTGGGTGGATTTATTCTAATTACAAGATATACTCAACGTAAACTTCGCGAGTGGCAAGAGAAAGAAATTAGAGAACTTCTCGAACGAACACGACGCTCTCAACATTTTGAAAGTACAGAGCGTACATGTGATCAAACGATATTGACATTAGCTACAAGTGTTCGTAATTCAGTGACAAAAGTATTGGACACTGAAACTGTTGTCAATAAACTACGCAATGGATGTACCGATAAAGTTGCGACATGGAATCTCTTGAAAATTCTCGCAATTTCCAGATCAGCTGTGATAATTTATGCACACGCGATGCTAGTTGCCACTCTTAGAATTCAATTGAATCTTGTCGGTGGCTACATGTATAAAGGCTCACAAAATCCAAATGTTGCAATAAAAGCCAATGAAATTACACAACAAAAGTACATGTCACTTTGTGGATATTTCATGGACGAGGGAATTGAAAAACTTTGTGCACTTATTAAGGAAAAAGTCGAAGAAATAACAGCATCCACTTCATTAAGAGATAAATTAACTCTTCGAGATTTGGAACAAATTTACTGGTCAATAATGTCACTTGTTTCTGCTGATCCAAAAACTGATCCAGTTAAAAATTTAACGAGTTACATGATTCCACCGAATTGTGAGAAAGACGCGGACAGTATTTTATCGAAAATGATTAACGAGACTTTAGATCTTTTAGAGAGTGAAGAAGTTGAAAATTTGATACAAACCAGTATCAGAAGTGGATTTGTCCTAATAATTGATCATATTTCAGAATACTTTGGAGATTCGAATACTAAAAGTAATGGAGTGACAAAAAAATTTCTACCACTTCCAGGAACTTCGGATGGAAAAGAAACAATTTGGACCGATGTGGAAAAATCAGCAGATGAATTTGTCAATTTGAATAAAGTTGCAATGCCAATGGCTAAAATAATTCCTATCATTAATGGACAAGTTCCGGATGTTCCTACATCAAGAGATGTCCCTTCGGATTGGTTACAACGATTAACTTTAAATGATAAGCTCAAAACTTTAGGAGCAAATGTCTATGAAGCGTTTAGTTTCTAATTGCCTATTTTTCAATAATATATATATATGTTTTTTGTGCAAAGTACTTGTAAATATTTATTTAATTTTTTTCGTTTCAATATGGCAAATGGCATAAATTTTGAATGTTTTCAATTAAAGAAGAATATAAATAATGTACCATAGTTATTATATATCAAATAATGTTATTAAAATTCATTACGAAAATCTATTTTGTCTTACAAGTTTCACGAAACTGCATGGAATTTTGCAAATCGTAAAAAATTTTAAAAGGCATTTAACATGTAATTCTCAAAATGTTTGTAATCATCGCAATTTTTGTATAGTCTATGAAAATATACTTTCAGTACAATAAAAAATTTTCATATTTCTTACATTTTGACTTACTTTTTTCGATGAAACCTTTGATTACCCGTTGCATCCACCGTGAGTTGTGAAGACCATTCATTTGATAACTCCATCCGTGTAGAATTGGATTGTAATAAATATTCCGCACTTTTTCTTCAGAACACTAAATTTTTCACTCCGAAATACTTTTCAAAATACAACAATCTCGCAAGACTGAAATTAGCGACGAAAACTTAGTTCGACTTTTTTCAAATTTGAGGTTATGTTCGCTACTCAAAAGTAGGGAATATGTTTTTATGAAAAATATTTTACCTAGAAATCACTATTTATGTAAAAGTCAACTTCGTTAAACAGACCGTTAATAAAATTCAACTGTACGAATGAAATTAACACGAGGAGAATTGAAATTAATTATGATTTTACAATTGGCGACTTACGTATTCCCGCAATTTTCGAGTTACTGAGCCAATGAACTGAAGTTCGCTACTCTTACCATCGAGATATCGATAACTCGATCAGTAGCGCGAGTATTTAAACTTGTAAATTACGATGTGTTCGGAAATGTTTAAGAAATATAAAAATAACACAATGTGAGTTTTAATAAATAACAATAACTTTCAAATTAATTATTCTTTTGTTCATTTTAGTAAAAATTTATCGTTTTTTTATGTATATTTACAATAAAAAAGAGATTAAAATTTGAATACCTTATGTATTCGCGTCCTAAGTCACGTGATTGAAATATAATGCCACCAGCGGAATGTTTTGGAACTTAATGGCAACATTGACGACACCTACTGAATTGGATGTAAACGAAGATATTTCTAGATTGTTTCTTCGATGAAATTACTTGTATGAAGTGACTAATCCAAAATATCATGTCAAGTTCATCTCATTATCTGTGCTTTGCGGATGTTCGTTAAATATTTCGGTGAAAGAATTATAGGAGATGTGATTTGTTAATTAATGTAATGTTTTCTGAACGTAATCACGAGGTAAGCGAAAAATCATAATATCATTGCGTTGTTTAATCCAATGTCGTGAAAGATTGCATTTCGTGGCACGGTGTTGGAATCGAAAGTTTTTAATATTAAAAAAAAGGTTGAAACCAGAAAAAATTGCAGTGTTAAGTTAGTTAATAAAGAGAGATTAAATATAATAAAAAACTTCACATTATCGACTCTTATTGAGCGAGCTACGCAGACGTCATAAAAACGGTTTTTTTAATCGTTTCTTCACGTCGTGATCAACATTTCTTTTTTCCTCGGAAAGGACGAATCTCGAATTGATACGCAACGTGGACGATATGCGACGTACACCTGGAAATAAGAATTTTTCAACCGTTAATTTATTACCACACATATTTTAGTCTTTTTTTTCATTTTTTATAAATCTCTCATTGAAATGATTTTCTCGTCTCTTTTTGATGATATTGATTACTCTCGACAAAATGCAGGCAACATACTTAGAACGGATTACAACATATTGTGCAGTACAGTAAATATTGCTTATTTTTTTTTTTTTACAAACATTTTCAATTGTCACTATAATGTTACATCAAGTTTATTGTTATTGTCTAGTGAATTATATGATTAAAAGTTTTGATATGCGAAGAAAAAAATTATTGTTACTTGTTTACGTCGTGACCTCAATTCTAGTAAAGAATTTTTATTTTCGTGAAAATTAAGTAACAAAATGGTTAATTAAAATAAAATACCAATAGAGTTGATTAGAATGAAATTCTAAACTTGTTGAATTTAAAAGTATCTCTTATTTCATGTTTGAAATTTGACAATAATAATCAGATGATCGTATTATTATTATTGTTTTTTTAAATGTTTATCGTATCCGGTGATATTAAGCATTACTATTCAATTACAATTATTCTTTCGTCATTTAAAAACAAAATAAACTTACTCATCGAGGTTCTGCAAGTTTTGTATTTGTTTGGTATTGCGTCATTCTCTTAAATATAAGGTTTACGGAATCTAAGATTCATCCTGCAAATTTAAAAATAAAAAAAAGAACTAGAAGAAGAATTCTTTGATTTAAATTCTTTAATTTTTTTCCCGATTTTTAAATCTTCTTGTTCGATGAATTTAAAAAAGAATGAATAAAATATTTTCAATAATAGAATTTTCGAAAAAATGTAATAAAAAACTCGTTTTACATTATTAGCTTTTCATGACTTTATACTTTCTCTTCCTCATTCAATTTTGACCCAATAGTTTTTTCTAGACCTTTGAAAAAAAGTTTTATCTTTATAGAAACTATAAAAAAAATGCGCAATTACGTTAATTGTAATTTACATGAAAATGATGGGTAATATAAAAAATTTGAATATTATGTAAAAAGAAAAATTATTATTTCGCCGGGAAAGGAAAACGATAGTTTTCTTAATTGTGATTCACTTGGCGTTATTTATTCTTTTATTGCACAGTAGTAACAGACTTGATTACAAGATTATTTTAGCCACATAAATACCAGTAATGTTTGTAAGCGAAAGCATTTTCTCGTTTGATTAAAATAATTATGCAAATCATAAATGTTGATTTTTAAATTTATAATGAGCTTCGTTTGTAGAATTTTTTTTTAGTTTTGGCTACAAATTAAGTTTAAAAAAAGTGCTCACACTAATTTATTTATTTTTTTATTTCTACATTAAATTTGAGAATAATGTGAAATAAAAATTTTCATAGTTTTGAATGAAATTTGAATTCTATTCAATGTGGAATTTGAAAACATACAATTATAAAAGAAATTAAATTCGAAAATAAAACAAAAAGAAAAAAAATCGTTAAAAGGTGTGGCATAAATCTTAAAAAACAAGGAACGTAAAGATTTCTCTGGAATTATACACCTCACTTGTATTTTTTTATAGAATGCCAATACAGGCACCTCAGTGGACTGAATTTCTTTCTTGTCCCGTTTGCTGCCATGATTTCGATGTGGCTATACGTGGACCCATATCTTTAGGATGTGGCCACACAATATGCCGCACGTGCCTTGCAAATTTACATCGTAAACAATGTCCATTTGATCAGGTATGTAATGATGCTTTCACTGCAAACAAAAAAAAAAAAAAAACAAGTGGCATTCACTAATTTCACAAAAAAATGAATCGTAAAGTAACCAAGTGAATAAAAAAAAATTCATCATTAAAAACGATTTTTTATAAAACATCCCCTTACGAATCAATATCGTCGGTCGATTACTACCAATCAAATAACTATTGGTTAATTAATACAAAAAAACATTTAAATCTCTCACGTCTTTAAGTCCAGTCAATTTTTTTTCCAAAAAATTTTTTAGGACTTTTTGCAAAGATTAGAATGTTTTATTCCGATAGTAACTTTGTCTTTTGTAGTACTTCAGTACGATTTTTATTATTCTGTAAGGAAAATTCAAATTTCAATTACAGTGTACTTGAAAAATTCATAAATACTGCATTATTCATTATTTAATATCATGCTCTATTTTTTTTCAAATCGGTTTCTTTCTAGGTTCCAGCGAATCGACATGAAATGACTTCTTTTGCTTGAATAATTTTACGCATTTATAAATAGAAAATTTTTTACTAACGACATTTTTTTTAATTCCAATCATTTTATATTTTCCAGAAACTTTTTTCTATTTTAATCACGTATTTTTTATTCGAATCATAATTTTTTTTTCATTTTCGAATTATATTCATAAATTTTTTTTTTTTGATTTTTTGTTAAAATTTGTCGTGTATTTTAATTTTCTTCTATTAATGTTTGAAAAATTTTCCATTCTTTTTGCAGAGTTCTATAAATACGGAAATAGAAAGTCTACCAGTGAATGAAGCCTTACTCCAGTTAGTGGGAAATCAGGTTCCAAACAATGTTGCGGTGAATTATCAAAAATTATTACCTCCCGACGAACTTAATCATTATTTGGTGGCTAAACGATGCATCGAGGAGCTTGCACTTTATTTGAAACCATGTCAAGCAACTCCAAATTCCACTATAGGTAAAAGAAAGAAAAACTGTTTCATTTTTTATTATTTGTATCTAAAAGTTTAAGTATATTTATAAATTATGTTAAAAAATTGAGAAAGTCTTTAAAGAAAAATCAGGGATTAATTTTTTTCTTTTTGCAAATTAGGAGTGGGACTTGTGTCTCGTCCAATGCAGAGGAAACTGGTAACATTAGTGGGATGTCAATTAGTGGAACCAGAAGGGCGGGCACGAGCCGTGAGAGCTGCCAGAAGTTTGGGCGAACGATCCGTAACCGAACTCATATTACAGCATCAAAATCCTCAACAACTCAGTGCGAATCTCTGGGCTGCCGTTCGCGCTCGAGGATGTCAGTTTCTTGGACCCGGTAATTTTTTCATCATCTGTTTAATTTTTCCTACTGTTAATAAATATGGTAGGATATTTTTTTTTTTATAATTAGACATTTAAATTATTTACTTGACAATATTCTTGTGGATTATAGCAATGCAAGAAGAGGTTTTGAAGCTCGTTCTGTTGGCTTTGGAAGACGGATCAGCTCTTTCGCGAAAAGTTCTCGTCATGTTCGTCGTTCAGCGTTTGGAACCTCATTTCACACAAGCTTCAAAAACGAGTATTGGACATGTCGTACAACTCTTGTATCGAGCAAGCTGCTTTAAGGTATGTAATTCTATCTGAAAAATAATTGAAAAAGTTCAAAGAAAGGAGAAAAATTGATCGAAAAAACTTTTTAATTAGGTATCGAAAAGAGAGGGAGATTCTTCATTGATGCAATTAAAGGAAGAATTTCGTACGTACGAAGCTCTGAGACGAGAGCATGACGCTCAAATAGTTCAAATAGCGACTGAAGCCGGATTACGAATAGCTCCTGATCAGTGGTCGGCTTTATTGTACGGTGACACTGGTCATAAATCTCATATGCAGAGTATCATTGATAAATTACAAACTCCACAGTCATTTGCCCAGAGTGTTCAAGAACTTATCATGGCTCTTCAACGTACACCCGATCCAGGACAATTAAGTAGTCTACGACCGCAACTGGAACTTTTAGCAGCCATTGATCCTAGTCCAGGTTAGAAAATGACTCGAAATTTTTTTAAGTCCCCCTTAAGAAAAAAATGTCTCTTTTTGTATTGAAATTCTTAAATTACAATATTATTTTATTGTCATTTGTAGAAAGTGAACCACCCTCTTGGATAGAATGTCGAGAGGCATTAGAAGCGGTGAGAACTGTCGTATCTGCCTTAGTAGAATTTATACAGCAGCATGGCAATAGAAAATCTCAAGATGGAGCTCATAATACGGGACAACCAAAGTATAAAGTCAGCATGTGTCGCGATCTTGCTATTAAAGGATCTTGTCCACGTGCCACTAATTGTACATTTGCCCACAGTGGCCAGGAACTCGATAAGTAAGCAACCAGTCACGATTCAATCTTTCTTAAAATTAAAAATAGTTAATTTATTCAAGTTTATAAAGAAAAAAAGATTACACACAATGAAACGATAAATAGAGAAACAAAAAGTAATTTATTAAACATCCTTTTATTGCAGATATCGATCAAAAAATCGAAAAATGAGTATAAGATCGAATTTACCATTAACTGGAGTTTCAGAATCTAAGGCTGAGAAATCCGTTATTACTCCTAATAGTAAAGGATTTAAACAGTGCGATGACGCTAATTATCCTCCGAAAAATCTTGATTGCATTCACCGGGAAGGTAATGAAAAGAATAATTATTTTAATAACTATTATACCTATTTATGTAATCATATTAATTGAAGGATTTCATTTTATCATTTAGGTTTTACCCCGATTGTGCAACATCCGACTGTTACTAATGAAAATAATTTTATTGGATCGTTGACCAATTATATGCTGCCTCCGCCACAGGGATTTCCTACGAAAACTGAAGTGCAACATTCGCATTTTATTGTACCAGGAGTGCCCTTGGATTATTCAGCAACAAATCTACAAATATGGGAGCCAATGCAAATTTCCAATAATGTGCAAAACAGCCAACAAAGCAATAACAAAAAGGTTCGTGTTAAATTTTTGGTAAAATCGAATTTACAATTTTTCGATTTTTTAAAATTTATTACATATTTATTTTAATTTTGCGATAATTTTACTATCAAATTGTACTAAGTTTTTTTTTAATATAATTACCTTAGCAAAGAACAATGGCCAAAACCCTGGCAATGTTGCTGCAGCGAAAAATGGAGATAATTAATCAACTCGAAAATATTGTTGGAAAACAATCGACTCCAACTTTGAAGACGGTATTTAATTGAATTTATAAAATTAATTAAATTTCACTAGAAAAGTAATAAATATAATAGAATTAATAATTATTGAATATGATAATATAATAAAATAATAATTATTAGTTATTAATTATTAAAACTGAGTATTAAAATTGGGGATTTTTGTAACAATTTTAGAATTACGATATGCAAGGAGATATTTTGACGCCAAATTTTTCGATTTGGACAAACGCTTCTGGGAATCAAATAACACCGGCGACAAATATAAATTTCAATAATTCATTTCGTCGGCCTGATTCTGTTCTTTTTGATGACGAATTTGTACCTTTTGATGCCTCAACTGCCAGCAATTATGGTCCAATTTCAAGACTTTCAAAAACAGTTCTTAGGTAATAGTTTCGAATAAATTTTTAAATGTAAATATAGGAATTTTTTATTTTTAAAGATGTTTAAAATCTTTTGTTTTTTTTTTGTTCTAAAGGCCAGCTAATGGTATACAACAGACTGGATATTATGGAGAAGGAATTACATCTCCTTTACCGACAATAAGACCAGTGCCTGCAACCAGTCCAATAGCTCCTTGGTATTATGGTCATCAACGTGAGTGATTGTTTAATATTGCTAATTATGTTTAAACTAATTTTTTCTATTAGAAATTTTATCTATTTTTTTAGCTAGTTTATTTTAAATGTTAGGGGATTTTTCGTAGATTGTTATTTAATTGACAGTTTTACACATTTGATTAATTATTATTTTCAGCTTACACCACAATTAATACCAATGGGGACATACCACCAGTCGCAAATTCTGTTTTTAGTGAAGGTTTCATAACATTGAGTCGAAATGTTCCAGAGCAACCTTCTCATGTACAATTTTCAAGACAGGATTGCATGTCTAAGGAGTAAGTGTTATTTATCGAAATTATTGATATTCAATAGTAATAAATATTGCTTATGATTTCTACAAAAAAAAATTATATTTTCATTATTACATTTTATAAAATTTACAGTTTGATCTTGGAGTCACAGAAAGTGAAGCAACAATTGAAACACTTGGAAAAGAAAATAAACGACTTAAAGGTATTTTAATATAATTTTTTTAACTATCGATTCTTACTTTGATTTTTTCATTAATTGAAATGCATGATTTAAATAAATAGCTGGCTACACAAGGTGCTGCGTTTAATGAAGGTGAAAGGCTCACCCAGGAACTGCATATGATTGAAGCAGGCATCAGGGAAAAGGAAAAAGATGTTCGTAATTGGAATCCTTACAGCAACACTCCCTGGATTCAGCCGCCAAATAATTTGACTAATCATGGTTTAAACAGAGATTATAAATCAGAGGAAGTAGGTTTTAAATGTTTTCCAATACATAAGAAAAAGGAAATTAGAAAAAATAGAATAAGAATAATAAAAATAAGAAAGAATAGATAGTAAAGTAAAATGATTTTTGCAGGAAGACACCTATGAAGCAGCAATCGCTAATGATATGCGAGAACTTGAACTACGGTGGGATTTTGAATTTCAAGAACAAGAAAAGCGTTGGTCTAATGAAGAGGACAACATCAAAAAGTGATGTGCGAACAACTTGGAATTTAGACATTTTAATGAGACTGGAATTACATTGGCATTAAAGTGGATTAATGATCGGGACATTTGGAACGTTTCATTAAAAGCGACTATTATAACTTTGTAATGGGGTAAGTTTTTATCTTCTATACTTGGAACTTGGCGTTTCAGTTATTCTTTTTATCATTCCCCCTCGATAGATTCGCAAGCTTAACAAGATCAAAGTTTTTTAAAATAATAACGAACTTAGAATATTACATCGTCATTGTAGTACTCGTCAATTGTTCGTAAAAAACAAAAAAAAAACCCAGTTACAAATTCTCCGGGCACGGCATATTTAATGCGTATTTTTCCAATTTACTGAATCAATTCATGATTCATAAAAAAAAATATGCGAGAGCGAAACGAACAAAGTGAACCGAGAACAATTTGTTTTGTTACGCTTTAGAGAATAATATTTATACTTTCAATAAGTAAGAATTATTTATTGAATAGTAAATATTCTTTTACTGTTAATCTTTGAGTGGGCAGATTTTTTTTTTAAACCAGAAACATTACAACGTGGCGCGCTTTGTTTGCTTCACTACGCATAAATTCGATTTATTTCGAAAGAATTTAAAAAAATAATAAACAAACTGCCGTGACAACTTGAGGATTTTAAACTGTCACTCTATTATTTTATTTTTTAATTTTTTTTCGACTCAGAGCTGACAACTAATTCCCTTAGTCATGGTACAGTTGATAAAAAATATTAATATGTGTGTATACTGTAGTCAGAAATTGTTTTTTAAGATAAACAAGTGATTGTGAATGCCGATTTGTTAAAATTTAACAGAAAAAAAAAATTAACGTCGATGTTTTATAAACATGACAAAGTATAGCATATTTATTTATATATTTGCGCAGTGAGGCAAAATAAAAAAAAACCTGTAATATTGTTTTACATGTAAAAAAAAAGAAATAAAATTCTGGACGAATGTTATTTAAACCCAGAATAAAAATGGGTTAACACAAGAAAAACCAATATTATAGAGGCATATTAGACGTTGAAATGTAGTGTAAAATCGATATGTTTTACAAAAGAGAAATTGCAGAAAAAAAAAAAAAGATTTATGTCGCTAGCGTTGATATTATTCAGTAACATTCTATCTTTAGATTTCAATGCGCATCCTCACGAAATTTACAACGGAATCAATCAAGTGTATTTCAAAATTTTGGATAAATTTTTTCACCCCCGACAGTCTATGGAAACAATTTTTTATGGGAACTATCGAAATTTTAAAATAGAAAAGGCTTGTTTTTTCAGGAAAAAGTTTAAAATAATGTAACTAAGTGAACTTTATTTTTGTTTTATAAAAATTCTCTTTTAACTTACGTATTACAATAATTTAAATATATTCATATTGTTTAATATTATCTCATATTTGTAATATATTTTTTAAAATAATGGTTCACTTTAATCAAGTTAGTTTTTTTTTTAATATGCAAAAATTAATTTAATTAATTAATTTAATCATGCAAAAACTATTTAAACTATTTAATTTTTTAAAAAATTATTTTTGTTTTTAAATTTCGTGAAAATGAACTTTTCTATTTGAAAAGGGGATTTATGAATATTGAATGGGTAAGGATTTTAATAATTAACGAATTGAATAATTGTGACGCGACGCGAAGAAAGGTACCTAAGAAGCAAAAAGTTATAGGTTATGTTTGTCATTTTGAAAGTGAAA
>JUFY01035761.1:31421-54110 GCA_001855655.1 Leptopilina clavipes
TAAAAATTATAAAATTTTTATTAAATATTTTATTTTAGTGTTTTTAAAGGTCTCTTTTTACAAAACTAACTTTAAATTTGTAATCTGCAACTTCAAAAAACCTCAAATGGAAGGTTTTAACAAAATCTGACTGAATTTTAATTTTTTTATTTGATATATTAGATCTGCTATTTTGAATTTTTAAATTATACGTTCAGATTTGTAATCAACGCTCTCATACATTTATGATTAAAAAGTTTTATGCTTTACATAAAATAAATGATAAAATAAAATAACGTGAAATGTTTAAGGGGGGGGTATGGTTAATTCGATGAAAATAATGCATATTTTTAAGAATTTTTTTTTGAAAATACAAACAGTATTAATTTATTTAATTAATTTTCATATAATAGGGCAACATTTGAAGAATATTTTCTGAAATTTTCATTGCAAAATATTGAAAATTGAGCGAGTGAATCAGAATCTCCTCAGGCGCCTCCAAAAAAAAGTTGTTTTGCGGTGTACACGATAACTCGCAACAGAATCATCTAAAACAAAAAAATCAAAATTCATTAGTTGAAGGAGATGTGTCTCGAGGTATTGATGGGAGGATTTTTTTTTTTTGAAAAATTACTCATTTTACAATAACAAATTAGGTGATTTTTTGGAGCGAAAATCGGTTTTTTTCGCTTCCAAGTGCTACGAAAAATTAAAAAAAAAAAATCCTCCCAGTAATACCTCGAGACACATCTCCTTCAACTAATGAATTTTGATTTTTTTGTTTTAGATGATTCTGTTGAGAGTTATCGTGTAAACCGCAAAACAACTTTTTTTGGAGGCGCCTGAGGAGATTCTGATTCACTCGCTCAATTTTCAATATTTTGCAATGAAAATTTCAGAAAATATTCTTCAAATGTTGCCCTATTATATGAAAATTAATTAAATAAATTAACACTGTTTGTATTTTCAAATAAACTTCTTAAAAATATGCATTATTTTCATCGAATTAACCATACCCCCCCTTAAGAAGCAAAAAGTTATAGGTTATGTTTGTCATTTTGAAAAGTGAAAATATATGAAGAGGATTAACTTTTAATGCAAAATAATGATTTTTAAGTATTTCTTATATCTAAAATATTCAATAAAAATTATTTTTCATTTTACAAAATAAAAAATAATCCTTAAATCAAGGTAAAACAATCATAAACATAACCTATAATGTTTTGCTTCTTAGGTACCGTTCTTCGCGTCGGGTCACATATATTTTTATTTTATGAAAGTTTAGCAAGAAATTGAAAAATTTTCATCAAGAACAAAGTAGATTGTGATAATAATAATTAAAATATAATAATATAATAATATATAATATAATAATATAATAATAATAATAATAAAATTAAAATAATTTTTTTATACTTTGAATGACCTAATCTGTTTATATATTATATTAATAATAGTTGGAAGAGTAAAAGGTCACTCATGCATATTAGTGATGAATGTTTCGTGCGATTTGGAGTCACTATTGTTTTGAAATCGCAATCAATCTACACTGAGCCGTTCAGTAAAGTAATTCTTCGGGCAAAACAAGGTGGATTGATTCGTAAGATTCAGAGGGACATTAAATGGGATGTGCAACGGTCAAGCACGGGAAGATTCCTTCAGGTTATATTATAACCATTATATTATTCTCTTTCACTTTATTGCTATTTATTCTCCAATGGACTTATTTCTTTAGCGGGGGGCAAAACTAGTTGTAATTTTCAAAATATCGATTTCTTTTCCATTTTTTCAAATTTTATAGTCTTAGAAATAAAATCTGAGGATTTTTGATGATGAGTTGAACCAAAGTATAAACCATATGCTTTTTAAGCAGACATCTCTACAGTTTCACAGATCAAGCTTTTATTTTTCACTTGTATTTTTTTTTTAATAACAGGCTGGAATTTTTAGTTGAAATGATTTTTTTTTATAATAAATAGTTGTATTAAAAATATTTAGTGGTTTCTCTAAAAAAGAAAAAATCATTAAAAAAAGTCAATTTTTATGCGCTACAACTAGTGTTGCCCCCTTAATATAAGGTTCAGAATTTTCTCAAGTGAAGCACCTAAAATTTTCAAAAAAAGTAATTAAGTTTTAAAGTTTAATCACTTTTTTACCTAGTGTGATTGAAATATATTTCTGGAATTTTTATTCCTACAGTTATTAACAATTAAAGTTTTTAGCAGTCAAACATAAAATATTTTTTCTCTTGATAGAAATCAATTAATTTTGTTATATAACTGTTAAATAACAATGTTAATTAATTGTTTATAATTGTGATATTGTTAAATAACAATGTTAATTAATTGTTTATAATTATTTTGTTTATAATTATGACCTTCTTGAATGACAATGTTAATTAATTTTTTATAATTATGATATTGTTAAATAACAATGTTAATTAATTGTTTATAATTGTGATATTGTTAAATAACAATGTTAATTAATTGTTGATAATTGTGATATTGTTAAATAACAATGTTAATTAATTTTTTATAATTATGATATTGTTAAACAACAATGTTAATTAATTGTTTATAATTATGATATTGTTGAATAACAATGTTGATTAATTGTTTATAACTATGATATTGTTAAATAATAATGTTAATAATTTACACTGTATATAATTGTTTATTGTATTTTTGTTATTAATTTTATAATTATTTAATATTAAAAAAATGCAATTTTGTAATAATTTTATAAACTCTATTACCATTATTATTATTATTTATTAGTCACGTGGACAAAACATAATTATTCTCCACTGAAAAATCTTTCCAATTTTTTTCCATTCATCTTTCATGAACATTGAATTTCCCAAATATATTATTATTCTTTAAAATATTATTTTTTAAAGGTAAACTTAGTTTTAATTTAGTTGAAAATTAGTTATATAATAAAAATTGAATTTGAAAAATTCTTGAAATATTCAGTTTTCTTCTTTTTTGATTTAAAGTATATATTTCCCCCTTAGTTTGTGATTATTATATTTTTATTGATATTTCTAAATGCGAAAAGAAAATTAACAAATTTTATACAAGATTTATATAGAATATAATACGTAATGATAATTTCTTGAACTGTTGCGTGTGTAATTATCTTTGCACTAGAGAAACAAAATTGTGGAGTAAAACTATCGTATTGTCGTAATGACAACAAAAGAATCGTTGCTTTCGTTTAAATTATAGACCAGAAGCAATAAAAGCGTGGGAATATTTTTTACTCGAGGTTTGAAAATTATGAAATTTTTTAAATCTTAGTCTCCACTTGTTCCTTTTTTTGATTTTATTTAGTTGTCCATTACTATTATCATTATTGTTAATTATTATTATTATTATTATTATTATTATTATTATTATTATTATTATTATTATTATTATTATTATTATTATTATTATTATTTATTATAAACTCTGTATTTTTGTCGCAACCCTGAACAATAAAAAAAAATTATTATTATTATTATTATTATTATTATTATTAATTATTATAAACTCTGTATTTTTGTCGCAACCCTGAACAATAAAAAAAATATATTATTATTATTATTATTATTATTTACATTAATATTGTTATTGGAGATTAAATTCTTAATTTTGGAATTTGAAAACTTCTAATTATAGTCATTTAAAGGAACAATGATAATAAAAAAAAAAACAAAAGAAGTGCAGTAAAATTAGTTAATTGGAATTTAGTTTCACCTGTATCATTATTATAATCCAAAAATGGTAATTTTGACATTACGTGAAAATGTCATCATCATTCACAATCTTAAGCCGAATGGAACATTAAAAATCGATAAAAATAATAAATTGCGTATTACAGTTTGGATTGTTATTTAATAGCAATAGAATGGAATCGGCATTTTTTTTTCTATATGAATTTATAAATTTTTGAATAATTGTAAACATTAGTGAAAGTATTTTAATATGATTTTTTTTCTAAATGAATTCTTAAAAATATTTTTCTACGGAGAAAATGATAATATTCGAAATGTAAAAAATATTCGAAATGTAAAAAATATTACCGAAATTCTACTGCTGTGGAAAAAATGTTTAATCATTGTTTTGTTAATTACAGGTGTAATACAAAAAGGGAAAAATTGCATTTGCAGTGAGAGTAATGCAGATAAATGTTTAAATTTACTTCCAGGAATAATTACGAAAAAAGGAGAGAATCGTATATTGTGTTTAAACGTTACAGTTGAATGGATCATCATCAAGTCAATGCATCACATACGGAGAAATCTATTTGTATTTTTGAGGAAATATTGAAATAGTAATTACAAACTTGTTTAAAAAAAAAATCCGATCCTCTTTTCCGGTTTGACTGTAATTATTTGCAAAATCAGAATTACACCAATTGGATTATTTCTCTCAACTATTAAGAGAAAATTCAGAAATTGATCTTAATAAATAAATAAATAAATAAATAAATAAATAATAAACAAAACCAAATTGTTATACCATATTTTCAAATCGTTTGATAAATGTATATTATTAGGTTAAAAGGTTTTAAGGAGAATTTCAGTAAACATCGTAGACATTGTAATTCATAAAATCATGCGACAAAAATATACAAAGATGTTTTAAACTTTTGTGGTTTTTCGGTAATAACAGCGGTGGAGGAACGTTTGAAGAGTTGATATATCCAGGTGAAATTTGCATGCCGAGCATATGGTATGCGGCCTTGTTGTTTGCATGACGTGCAAAATGCAATTTCGATTTGCAACACAGAGGGAATACCTAGCGCACAGGATGCGCAGGAACCGCAATGACTGTCAAAAAATGAAAAATCCAAGAGCCATCTTTATACCATTTAACATCATCATACATTATACACATTCACATCGCGGTAGAATCCAAATTATATGACCCTTATATTCTAAATTACATCTGCGGGTGTATTTCCATGATTGATGCTAAATTACCATCTGTTGCATGCGTTTCATTCCTAATGCCATATTCGCGCTTCGATTTATTATCAACATTTTTCGAAAAATCATATAAAACCGCAAATAAATCCGCAGGTAGTTTTCTTAATATTTCCTCCAAACCACTAAGAAAACCCTTTCTGACAAATGGTCACTGGAGCGAATTAATTTGCCTAATTTTTGGTAATTCCCCTCGAAACAATTGATGAAAAAAAAATGAAAGATTGAATAAAAAATTTGTTAATAATTTTCAGCGGTAAAGTCAATGACATTATGGTTTTGATGCCTCATAATGAACATGTTCTGGGTGTTCAGCGAAAGAGGAAATATGTGACGCATGTTGCGCATTTTATATTTTATATTGTGAACACGAAAGCGTAATTAGAGAAACAAAGGTGAAAATTATTGCTTGTGCGGCTGGAAAATGAACTCATTAACGTTGAATGGGAATCATCTGCAAGGAAGTAAACATTGTCGGAGCAATAGAAAAGAATCTGGAAAAATCATCACTTTTATCAAGGCTACATCTCATCGGTTGATGTATGTAACTTTTAAATCACACACAAACTCTCGTTTTTTTCACAATCTTTGCGAGCATGGAATTCGAGGACTGATGTTTCCATTGAACGTCCTTACATTCTTAATCAATGATCCAGGATCACTTCCTGATTCCACTTTATACCAATTAGATGCAAAAATAATAGAAATGACAAAAAAAAAGTTTATACAATTTACTATAAATAGAGAAAAATCTCAATACAATTGAATTCATTTTAGTAAAAAAATTTTAACACATATTATATAAACCATCATCCATTGCCATTTTGATTAGAATCGGAATTATATACAAAAACGGCAAAAATTGAATAAAATGCAGATGATATGGAAACAGAAGTTTTTAATCAACTCAAGGAAGTGATTATCGAACAATACCCGTTTTTTTCGAAAATCCAAGATAAGATTGCACTTGAAAACTTTCCTGTCAATAGTTGCATTGAAAAAAAGGTGATCAACGATTGCGATTTTCTCAACAAAACAAAATATCTTTTCTTACAAGGTTACGCCTAGGTATAAACACTTTTGATATCTCTGATTATCATCAGAGTTTTCCTAATCTGCAAAATTTCCCCTAAGGGGGTATTTTTTCCCCGACTACCGGAATTAGCTTTATTCCCAAACGATTGGATTTTTGTCCTACTTTTTTGTATATAATATTCCAAATAAATATCGTTAAAAGTGGGAGATAGAATCAGAATAGAAATGAAAAACTGTTTTTCATTATCAGAAAATGGATAATAAGAACATTATGAAATAATTTTTCTATAAATGGATAAATTAAAAACGATTGCAATGCTCGTTATATTCTATATTTGGCAGTAGTATGATTTATACACGGAGAGAAATGAGCAATGTGTGTGTACAATTTATACACAATATAGAATCTCATTGCGATGAATCTCAATTCAAGGACCTCCCAATGAACCTGTATGTATATATATATATATATATATGCGTATCATATGGATGAGCGTTCGCGTGAGCTCGTGTTGTTCTCGAGCTTGCGAACCGGATAAATGATGGAAATTACCATATTCATTGCATTGTTGGCTCTCTAGTGCACAGGTGAGCCGACAACCGTATTTGGAAAACGCATGCTAATCTCCTGAGATAGATTGCCGTCTCCTCGGCTAGACCTCGTGCGAGTCGCAATAACACCAGAATAAACCCTCGACGGATTATTACACATTTTCTCATAGACTATATATAAACGCATTCAGATATACACATATTACCTTCTTTGAAACCTTCCGGCAAAAAGCTTCATAAATAGATAATGTACACGGATTCTTGTGTGAATCAAATTCTGTAATAATTCTTTCAACAACGCGACCTTAATTAATCCCGCATATGTGAAAACGAAATTCCAAACGAAAAATTAATGCGATCTTGTTTCGTATCGATACAGACTTTCTTCTTTTGCTCGTGGATTCAAATATCAAATTTAAAACATGCAAATTTGGATTTCGCACAATTTGGATTTCAATATTCAAACATTAACATAGGTAAAATGTGACTCCTTGTGAAGACTATTAGATACCATCTCCACAAAATGACCTTCTTTGCGAATATTACAAGGAGAATTCCATTTTGTATCTGAATAACCGCAAGATTATTTCATATTATACTTGAAGTCGCTTTAGGAAATTTGCATCATGACCTCAGGTGTTTCATTAAGAAAGGTTTGATGCTAAATTGTTCAATTTTGATGACAATTTTTCTTTCTTGCGCATTAACTTCTGTATTTTTCGAATTAACTTTCTTTTGATCCTAATAAAACATTTTGCGTTAGTAAAATTAATTAATTAACTGTTATCTCTGCATGTTTTCCATTTGCAGATTATACGAAATCCGGGAAGTACACACTTTCCGATCGTGGCGCTCGTGGTGATCACTTTTGGAAACAGTGGTTCATCTAGAAACGAAAGATACCATCACAGTTGCTTGACCCACTCGCCATAGACTATACGCGCAGGAATTGAAAAACATTCCAAAAGATTTGTTGAACATTCCGCACTTCCTCAAAATTCGATATTTTGGATCTAAAAATATTGGTACAAAGACTCTTCTTGTTAGCATCACTAGAATTTAATATGTTTTACGTATACGTATATTGCCTTTCTGATGCGGCACAAGGCAAGGTCATTTTGAAAATATTTTTCTCATGGTTTACCATCTGCGCTAATAGGATCGTGAGCGTATCGATACACGAGATCGAGAGGTGACGGCAAGAGCATGCGACAATGAAGAATAGCGTAAAGGCACGCGTGTGTCATGATGCAGGCTCTAAGGCGAAAGGAATATTAACCCTCGTGATGTGTGCGCGTGAGCATCGTTGCATGAATGGAACATAATTCCACAATCAACGCACTGCATGATGTTTACTTTATTGCCGGTGCATTTCAATTCTACTATTAGAGGATATATCGACGAGTGGTCAGAGTGAATTCACTGGGAATTAAAATAGTGTCTGATTGTTTCAGGTTATGTTTTCATCGACATCCTAGGGCATTTAATATTTTGATGAATTTTGCGAGTATTTAGAAAATTATTTTTGTTTTTAGTTGACTCAATATTGCAGTGTCGTTTGCCAGTGGCGCCATCAGTGACGGACTGCTAAACATCCAATAGTAACCACAATCATGATCATCTGTCTGCATAGTTTATGGTTTTGAACCAAACTCAGCTGACTGAGTAAGTTAATTTACTATTTTAATTTAATATTTCCATTTTTCTTTTTGGAATAAAATCAAGTCTAACTTAATTTTTCATTTGTTTCAGTTCGCTATTTTTTGGAGTCGAAAAACAAAAGAGTCTTCTCACGCGAGTTTTAATAGTTCGACGCAAGTTTGTGAATAATTCTACTTTCAACAAGAAGAACGAAGAAAATAAATTTTGGAAATTTTACCAAATTTCCCCATACTAGATCATGAATAAATTTATACCATTCGCTGATGGAGTTTTTAACTCATCAGCGAAAGAAACACCTTTAAGGTTAAGTTGCCAGGAAGGAACTTAATGCCCATCAGGGAAATCGCGGTACAATTTTCCGAATAATATTCAATACATTGAAATTAAATTCATCAATTATGAAAAATTATTTATTTTCATTATTCAATTATTCCATTTTCTGCGTTTCTATAAAATATTCTTCGCGTTGAAATTTTCCTGCCTTGGAACATATTGAACAAAAGTGAACGGATTCGCACAATTTGCATAATTCTTATACTTTTACAAACAATATAATTTCAGTCATTGTCTACACTTATTTGGACATTCACTCTCGTTGAGATTTTACGCAACACAGAACGGGAGTACAATGCAAAAAAAAACGCACATAATTAAATATTATTAAAAATTGTAAATAATTTTTGTTTACGGATTTTTCAAACACATTTACGAAAGAGGGAAGCAGGTCAAAATTTAAGAATTGATAAGAATCGTCGAACAGACTGAGCGAGAGGACACGTGGCCCCGGCTCATTGTTGACTGCGCTTAAAGAAAGAAGAAGAAGAAATGAAATAAAAGAGAGAGAGAGAGAGAGAGAAACAGAAAAGTTGGTCGCGTGTCGCAAAACGATAGTGATTTGTCGACCATGTGTTCTTTACCCACCGCATGAAGAAAGGATTAGTCTTTAGCAAAGGTGCCTACCTGATCGATTTCAGTATCTCTTTTCCACTAATGAAAGGATACTGTGTGAGAGGGGACCAGGAAAAAAAGGGGGATCGCCAATGCCATATGACCCCTAGCTAACCAATCCTTATTGGAATCCTCTTGGTCGTGTCCTAACCTGACCTAGCCAAGGTGAGATTTATCCCGTCGGCTCTACCTGCTACGTAGATAGCGACCTCTAAGGATCCCCACACTCTCTTTCCCACCCTTCTATATATCCCACTCGTCCACCCACTTGGAAGAGCACTAGATCCATACTCTTTTTTTTTTTTTTTGCCTCTTTCTTCTTTTTGTTTCTGCGCACGTGTAACAGGTGAGATTTCGTAAGTTACCCTCCAGGCTTCTTTATAGCTGACTTTATGAAAGGGGCCCTTCTTTAAAAAAAATCCTTCCAAGTTTTGCATAATTATACACCATTATTTTCGATATTAATTGACGTACAATTAGAGAGTTAAACATGCTTGAATATTTAGTTGCTATGATTCAATATAAAAAAAATTTTTTTTCCTCTTTTTTAAAATTATGTAAAAAAAGATTTTTTCTTCTCAACAATTTTCCATCTATATATTTTATGCTCCATATTAAAAAAATTTTTTCCAAGAACTATCATTATATACGGAAATTATTAACTCGCCTAATTGTTTTTTCCCGAATTATATATATGACATTTTAATGATTTGTTTACATGATTATTTGTTATTCAAATAATTTCATTTTACTGTTTCTAATCATTTGTTAATTACGCATTATTTTTTAACTGGAAAAATTTTTTACTCCAACGATTGTTTACTTGAATTAAATATTTTTTTTGGTAAATTTTATAATAATTATTTTTTAACTGGAAAAATTTTTTACTCCAACGATTGTTTACTTGAATTAAATTTTCTTTTTGGTAAATTTTATAATAATTATTTTTTAACTGGAAAAATTTTTTACTCCAACGATTGTTTACTTGAAGTAAATTTTTTTTCTTTTTGGTAAATTTTTTTATAATAAGATAATTGTGCAAAAATTAATTATGCGAAAAGAAAAAAAAGCACATGCAGGTATACTCTAATCTGTGAAATTCATAAAGCCCCGAAGCGGTACGAACAGGTTATTTCAGACCTTAATTCGAAAGTCGAAACTATAATCGGGGAACGTCGACGGGTAAATAAGGAGGCGGTCGACCCATCATGACGTAATATTGTAACAGGTTGCACTTCCGCTTTGACGAATCTTCAAATTTATATATATGTAGACAATTTTTATTACTTCACCTAACTTAAAAAAATTTGTTTCCACAATTTTTTTTACCTTTTTACCCTTTTTTTCGGGGGAGGGGGTAATTTTTTTTCCGCCCACTATTCGCAATTTATAATATAGTTTTCAATATGGAAAGTATTTCCTCCCGTGAAGAAATTGGCCCTACTTGAAATAGGGCTTTAGCAAGGGTCTAACTAGTTTTCCTAGTTTCTTGCAAGGCCCTTGTTAGAGCCCTATTTTAAATAGGGAAAAGTGGGGCAATTTCTGCACGGGTTAATGAATAAAATTTGAAAAATAGAATAGATCAGAAAAATAGAATTTCAAATTTTCGAAAGAAATTCTTTTTTTGATTATAGTAGGAGAAGATTCTAGATAATTGGTATTGAAAAGCAAAGTAGCCTTTTGTCCGCTAATGATCAAATGATTACAAACCAACAGTGAATACACATTCTTCTGTTTTTATACATATATATATATTTCTACTTATGCTTAATTCTCAACATTTATTTATAATACCGTTACAAGAAAACCGTCAAGCGAATTAAATATAGTAAAATTGCGTCTTTTCATGCGCAATTGTAAACTTTTCCATAAAGTATATATATATAGTATATGTGTATAAAATTCCGTAGATGAATAATTCCAATCCATTAACGAGTATTGTAGCAATACCTGAAATGCGGTAGAATCTGCATCTTGCCAATTACTCTCTTGAGCAAATATATATTTCCTCGTTTTACCTTCGGGAATGATACATTATTGACTTACAAATCGCAAGTCAACAACTATTTTCATCAAACTCCCGCGGCATTTTCCCTCCGATACCGCAAAAGACAAGAAAATTACGATAAAAAAAAAGAAGAAATAAGGTAATTAAATTAAATAATTAAATAAGGTAATGATAATTACAACCGAACATTTAAAAATGAGGTTATAGATTATTTATTCATGCTTGTCGAGTCATATATATATTCTTTTGGGAATCCAAATCTCGAGGCTAATATTTATATCGTTTCCGGTCGCGTCTTTATAAATCCGGCCTTTATCTTTTGTTGAGCGAGAAACCAAGCCTTGGTTTTCCCAATGACGTATGTTTGACATTAATCATATATCAACGAGAGGTGAAAATTCAAAAACTGAAAATGATTCCAATCCGGAAATTGTCAATTATTTTTCATATTAGTACATAAATTAATTTTCCTTCGATTCGCAAATGTTTTGAAAAATATTTCTACCATTTGGATCGATTTTTTTTAATTTTAAATAAATGAATTGGGGGAATTCGGTTCAGAGGCGGAACAACTGATGATGATGATGATGATAGTGGTTTTCATATGTTTAGATGATAAAATTAAAAAATAGAATTCAATTTAATTCGCTTTTCACTAAAATTTTAGATCAGAAATCTCGAGTCTATTTTCGCTACAGAATCAATCGCCTGCTTTTTTTTTATTTTGGTTTGGAAATTCAAAGATCAATGATCACGAACGGGCACCAAGTGGTAAAATCGTCATTAAGTTTACTTTCACGAATTGAAACGCTATCTAATTTTCCGCACGCGAGTCGTCCGACGGCTCTTGAATCTGCTTCTCTATCGCGTTTTCTTGTCAAGGCGTTTAACGATTGATTTATTATTTAATCTCGCGTTGCATTATTCCCGCATGGAGAGAAAAAAAAGAGAGAGAGAGAAAAAGAGAGATTGAAATCAAAATGTTACGCTGACAATGAAAATAAAAACCCATATAATACTTTTCTCTAATTTAATCTTGATTAGTAATAGCGTAATATGGATTCTTGGAATCATTTAAATCCCCCGAAAGAAAAAAATTAACATCAGTCTCATAATTTCAAGAATTAGATAAAGGTAAAAAAATATAAAATAGATAAAGGTAAAAAAAAATCTTGCAATTACGAGACTAAGTTAATTTTTTTTCTTTCCGGGGATTCGAAATTTCCTCGGGAACGAAATTGGAAATAATATTTCCAATGCTGAAAGAAAACTTTACTGAAAAATGCATTTCCATAGTGACTAATCACTAATAGGTAAAGATCAAATTTTCTCATATAGATTAGGATCGTGAGAAATAATAATTTTTATGCGAATTGGAAAATTCGTGTGAATTTCAGTGACGAATGGACGAATGTTTATTCCTTATTATAGTAAATAGTATGTATTGAAATGAAAAAAGAAACGAATTCAAGGATATGATGATTAATTCCAAATCACCATAGATAGAAAAATATACCTTGTATATACATACAATATATAAAATGTAGATAGGTATAATACGCATTTTAAATCTTTATCGTGCGTCAGATTACTTATCAGTGAGATAAATTAAAAATTGACGCCATCTGCCTCACCTAGTTAGCATGTTAAATTCTTATCGGATATTTATAAACAATTTATCTTCTATTATATCGCTCGGGCAATAAGTGAAATATAGAAGCGAGAAATTATAATCAATTTTCCCTCCTGGCGCAGGTATTTATTTTTAACATGATCATATATATATCCTCCAGCGCAGAATATGATTTTTTTCATTCATTGTCATATAAAGTCATCATCGTCTTTTTGGTATCACGTGCGCGCCATATTCTCAAGCACAGAGTGCTGCACACGTGTGTTGCGAATCATCACACGCAAGGCATAAAATGATGCGGATAAAAGGTTCTCATTTCTTAAGTGTGCTAATCTTGTCCTAACTGGATTAATTCGCAATTCATTTTTTACAGTTTCACGTAACTGTGATGATTGCAAAATTACGTAACTGATGGAAGAAAAATCCTTCCAGCAATTTTTTTTCCAATTGTTGCAATTTTAAATACAATGTCCATTTGAAATAGGCGACTTTTTTTGTATACCACGCAATCAAATTAGATTCATCTGATAAGCATCAAAATTCCATTCGTTGAACGATATATTAGAGGCACTTTAGAGATAAACTTTCGTTAAGTATAGTCAATATTTGACATAAAAATAGAGACATAAAAATTTGACATAAAATAGAGAACAAAGTAGAAATATTTCGCATAGAGAACATTTTTCTGTTAATATCCATCTAATTTTGTTTTTTGTATAATGATTTTAATTTTAATTCCCCGAAATGGTATTCAAATGAAATGATCTCAACAGTGGGGGAAGATTTAGGACTCTAATAGAGAATTGAGCTCTTAATACATATAATTTATGCACGTCGGCAAACATCAAAGATTTAGACAATTCTTCATAATTGACTAACAATGAAAATGATGAATTAGTTTATCGTAAATTATTATCAGTGCCCGACATGTTTGACTCATGTTGATAAAATTTTATTAGGTGTTACAAAAACCTTAAACATTCGGTCAAAATTATTCATCATTATCATCATCATTATATTCTCTATTTCTCTAGCATTTGAGACCTTTTTCTCACGCAAAAATTGATTTTTCTTGTTGCACCTGATGGATTTTGACAGTAGTGGCGAATTAATTAATTATTACGAATTAATTATTACCAAACGAAACAAATTTTAAAGCCGTTTATGCAAATTTGGAAAGGTTAATGTATATACGTTTGCATATCTTTAAGTCCGATCAGTGGAACCATTGACCCTTTTCTAAATTCATAAACTGTCCACACGTCTCAGGTTGCTTATCTATGAGTCGGAATCAAAAGTCGAACAACACCTCCAGGTGGTAACGTGATTAATAAGAATGGAAAGAAATCTTAACTGATTAATAACCTGCGAGTTGTTTCACAGCTCATTTAACATGAATTAGAAATGGATATGAACGTGTTTATGAAAATGTATGTATAATAACACTATGGGAGATTTACACCCGTGTATCTGTAGCACACCATCAAGTAAAACTGGTGGAACATGAAAACATAATTATTTGAACATATACGTTTGCAGATCATTTGGACATACATATCATTTAGGACATAATTCCAATCATTTGAGTTCAACGGCACATAATCATTGATACTTAGACACGATTTATCTATAAACATTAATTAACATTAATCAAGAATATCAATCTGTTTCAATTAGAGATCAGTCATCTAATGACACAGCAAAGTTATTTAAATTACAGTAGGTAAAGAGAAACAATTTTTTCTTGATGCAAAATGAAAATATAAAAATATTTTCATTTTGCATTCCTAGGATAATTTTTTTCATCCCTAGGAAATTCCTGTCAGGGTTTGTAAAACTTATGCAGAAATGCATTTGGAGTGGAGGCGAGAACATCTCGGGACAGGTGAGTCTAAGGGAGGGTGAGTCTTGCACAATGTGTAGCATCACACAATACAACAATGAGTCAGAGTACAATATGCGTTTAGAAAGGACGCGTGGGTGTTTAACGCCTGGGGATGATGCTGGATGAACAGCTGACATACCCCATATCCTATTCCAACATTCGTTATTACTCTCCCTCACGATATTCAAAAATGATCCCTAATGGATATTTTGTTTACCATTGTTCCCAACAATATTCAATTTTATTACAACTATCAACTATTTAAACATTCAATTCATAAATAAAATCGTTGATTGCTATTAGTAATCTGTAGATTCGATTTGAAATTAAAGAAAAGGCGCGATTGTGTCAATGAACTTGACTTCAATTTGCTCATCATGAAAAGCACTGTGATCATGATCACTCACCATTTTCGACGCCCCGGAGTGGACCCGCGGGACTTCCTCCAGTGGAAACCCCTTCATCCTCGCTTCCACTTGAACTAGCATCGCTGGGACTGTAACTCCTCCTGCTGCTGCTCTTTGCAATTTTTAACCCGCTTCCGGTTCCATTGTTATTGTCCTGCATTCTGCCTTGCAGTCTCTCATGAACCGTTCTATTTCGCGATTGGAGTCTTTGTTGTTGCAATGATCCAACGGAAAAGTCTAAAGGTTGATCAATGTCGGAGGTGTGTTGCCGTTGACCCAGGGAACCTGGTAGACTTTGGGATTGCGCCACTTGTTCCTGATGGACACTATTTGGAGGACTCCACCATTGAACTGATCTCCAGGCTTCGATTGTATTATTATTTGTTGGACTATTTTGCTTCTGTTTTTGGGATTGATGATGCTGCTGCTGTTGGGGGGATTGTTGTTGTTGAGCCATAGCCTCCAGTAGATTATTGTTCTCCAGGAGATGCATACTGGGTGTTTGGGTCATTGATGATGGAAGAGCGAATGGGGATGTACCGAGCGACGGAGGACTTGATTCCTGATGCTGTCGATGGGTGGAATGATGTTGCTGCTGATGATGCTGTTGCGAGCTCGATGGCACAATCACCGGAGGCGGAATTTGCCGGACGGTACGCGCGGCTTCCGCTACCCAGCGGCGTACCGCCTCGCTATCGAGACCCGCCAGGCCTGCGGACTTTGTTTTCGCCTGCACGCCTTGGATACCTGATAACCCTTTCTCGGGTATCAAGCCGGGCAGCGCGAGGACCCCGGTGCCCGCCACCGCGACCCTGGGTCCTGTAACGCCCCCAAAAGCTGTCAACGCCGCGAGATCCAACGTGCTCGCTCTCTCGTTCACAACTCCTTGGAATCTTCCAAGATTCCCTCTATTTCGGTCCTTTAAATCCCTCTACACGATCTTTGTTAATAACTCTTGATTGAGATTAGCATTAAGATACAATGTTCACGCCAAGTCATCCAGATCTTCTAATGCTGAATACTGCGAATAGTGATAAAATAGATAGTGGTAAAAATAGCGAAAGGTGATCAATTGCTTTCCAATCACTCAAAACACAATGTCACCCACGTCACGATTTGTTAATTCACACCGGTCCTGGAGCACTGTCATCCACAATTGTCAGAATCATCCGTTTGTCATCCGTTAACCGTATTGATAAAAAAAACTAAATACAAACTTGTCCCTAACTGTCATGTACCTGTTAGCTAGTCATTGAAATTGTCATGAACCTGTTATTATCACTGTTATTATCATCAGGTGGTATTCACTTGATGAATGAATTTTCAACAATCTAAAAGCACTTGACAGGTAAGGATATAATTAAAAAGATGATTCAAGTCTAGAACTAATTAATCCAGATTTATAACCATCATCACTTAATCCATGGATTGTATGGAGAGAATGGTCCAGTTCATCGAAGGCGATATCAGTCACTGATGCCTCGCATAGGAAGTTATTATCGCAATCGGAAGAATGAATCGAGCGCGAACGCGAAAGAGCGGTTAGATGCTGTCGCGTGCATGTGTGCAGCTACACTAGGGTCTAAGCCGGCGGCGGCACACGGACGCCTCCGTCCGACCGTCCGGCGGCAGTACAAGGTGGGGGAGTCGTTAGGCCGTAGCGGAGGGAAGCGAAAAAAAAAAAAAAGGAAAAAAAAAGAAAACAAGAATTGAGAGTAGGTAGTCGGCGACCGCCTGGACTGGTACTTCTGGTGGGGGACTGATGTTGCGTCGGTGGGGAGCAACGGGACCAATCCCTGCCGCCCGCGACATTGCTGGTCACGCCTTCAGCGACTAGTTCCTATCGCGAATCACGCGCGCGCCTTTTTCCTCGTGGACCAGCGAGAGCAAGCCAGAGCTAGCAATTTGCATATCACCGATAGCAGACTACCGGCCAATCACCAGCCATACTCCTTCGTAACTTCTCCGCCCCGCAACAAAACCTTCATACAACCTACCAGTAATTAATCCTCCAGGTATTGACTTCATTTATACTAAACAGCTCCACCAATAAATCCCTTTGGGAACAATCTAAAAACTATCGCATTTAAAAAATTATATTACCCACTGCTTTGCTGATCTTCCAAAATCCGCTACTGATAATAAAGGAATTAGCTTGTTTACGGTGGGAAGTCAACCATCCCCTTTAAGGGGGAAAAAAACCTAAATGCCCTTGGTGCTTTATGGTACTCCATAAAAAAAGAAACCCCCGTCGTCGTCGTAATGATCTTAGCATGCAATTTGTTATACAACACCTTGTCCTAAAGGAACACAAAACTTTGTCCAAAGGAACTTCCCCTTGAATTTTTTCTTCCAGATTCTACCAAAGAATTTCAATAATAATTCAAGTTTTAGGAATTTACTGAATTGAAATAAATCAATAAGATTTTATTCTGAATATAATTTTGGAGCATTGATTTTGAAAAGCTGATGAGTGAAGGATGCCACGTGGCGGACACAATGTTTGGCCACAAATACCCTGCAGATTGTGAGAGAGATAACTTGTGTGTGGTTAGTGCGAGGTTTTAAGGGGGAGGAATTAGTTAGCAAGCAGTCCGCATGAGGTCTCTCTCATCAAAACCACACACGTGTGAACTTATGCCATACCAACCCCAACTATCATCATCAGAAATTGTGCCCATCATCAGTCGGTTCCTCCATTGGGAAAAATTCAAACTAAATTAAAAAATTCACAGAAAGCCCAAAAGGATCAAAACGTTGCAAAATGATACTTTTTGGATCAATTGATCCAAGAAAGAAGTATTTTGCAACGTTTTGATCCCTTTAGGTTTTCTGTGGGTGTAATCATTAGGCCTGTTCCTTGGGAGTATTTTTAGAATTGAAAAAATTCGCAATAGAGAAGAATTAGGAAAATTTTTGGATCATGACGATCATGACAGAGGTGTTTATTTTCACAGAGAAAAATGTAAAAGTGCACGCCATCAGGAGGATTTAAATTCGACATGCGCAGGAACCCTTACATAAAAAGGCGATTTAAAACGTCTCTTATTGGTTGAAAGGGAGGCGCCATAAGTTTGCTATCGCGAATACTAACCCGCGTCTTCTCTACCTTCTTATCGCGCTATCATATTTCCATATAGCAAACAGCTTCCCCAAGTTGAAGGAGATTTGAATCCGACATGCGCAGTACTTTGGGGGGGTAAAAAGGTGTTTTAAAGTGGCTCTTATTGGTCATAGTAAGACGCGCAATTCCCCTCTCATTCTCCCTTTTTTCGCGTTCACTGCGTGCCTAAACTCGCGGCCTCGTCCTCTTATCGGGTCTACCCTCCCTTAACAACCCCTCTTTCCCTCTTGTTGCTTTTCGATCTGCGACTTTCTTTCTTATTTCTTTTTGCCCCCCCCCCCCTCTTCCCTCTTACTGGGAAATATCCCTCATCTCCCCGTTCGTATATAATGGTGGGGGGATTAGCCCCTCTTTTGCCCTTTCGCCTCCCCTTAAAGAGGATGGAGAACGTAGGAGAAGGGAGGCTGCGAACGAGAGAGAAAGAGAGAGAGCGGTAGAAAAACAGGCCGCGTATTGATTTTAATGACGCCCCCACCTTCATTTCTCCTTAGCGCGAATTCAAGAAAGAGGCGCGAACAATATTCTACGCGCTCTGATTCTCAGAGGAGGGAGGACGGTATTGGTGCAGTTTTTGGCGGGGAGACGTTTAGGGGAATTGAAATTTTCAATGGAGATGACGATTGAAGTGGTTTATTGTCCGCATTGTTGAGTATATATATATATATACATTAGGTCTATATATAAAGTTAATAGAATAAGGAAATAGAAAACGATGATGTAAATATCGAATATTTTGAAGATAATCCAAAAATTGATCCAAAAATTGAAAAATTGAATACGTATCAATAATACTCTCGTATTCATAATGTATATTCTATTTTTGATTTATCCAGAGGTTTCATCTACATTTATTTCTATTTTTGAAACCGAAAATGCATCATCCATTGGTGAATTAATTTAACAATTGTACAAACTGGAAATCATCGAAACATTGGAAATATTTATAGATCATGCAATGTTGATCTAAAATCAATGTTGATCTAAAAATATTTCCAAAGTTTAGGTGATTTACGTGCTTGCTCTACGCTATCAATTTTATCGATCAATTATAGGAAGTCAATTCTAGGTAATGATGATTACTGCAGTGATCAGTAGGAACAAGTTTCAATTGGGAAATTCTGGAATTAATTCTAGAACATTAATTATCAGTGGATTTTAATTTCAATTTCTGGCATATTATTTTTATAAACCTGATTCCAGATTCAATTCTAGGTCATCTAATCAGCAAATTAGTCTAAAATTAGTCAATTCTGGGTAAGTGATCAGTAGGAGCGTTTGAAATCAATTGGAAAATTTTGGAATTATTTATATCAGAAAATTAATAACTGATGGATTTTAATTTCAATTTCTGGTTATTCTTTTTAGAACTGATTCCAGTTTCAATTCTAGGTCATCTAATCAGCAAATTAAGATCTAAAATCTGTCAAATTCTGGGTAAGTGATCAGTAGGAGCGTTCGGAATCAATTGGGTAAATTCTGGAATTATTTATATCTAAAAATTAATAACTGATGGATTTTAATTTCAATTTCGGGTTATTCTTTTTAGAACTGATTCTAGAATTAATTCCAGATCCTCTAATCAGCAATTACTCCAAAATTAGTCAATTCTGAGTCATTACCCAGAATTGACTATATATACAATTTTAGACTAATTGATCACTGCAGATTCTGTCCTCTAATTTCCAGGATCTAATTAGATTTGATGATTTCATAGAAATTCCATGAGGAATCAATTATTCATATATTCGGTTGAATTCAGAATTCCAACAGAATCGTTTCCTGGATTCTAAAATTTGATAGGATCTTGAAAATAATTCCATCTCGTGCTTCTGCGAGAGATGAAAATTGAATGATTATTTGATTACATTAAAGTGGTTTCTCCTTACGCATTCAAAAATATAAACCCCTTAGTGCTTTTAAAGTATAGTGATGGAATAGTCAAATGGTTACAGCTGTGAAAAAAAGGATCAAGTGACGGCACGCGAAGGGTCTATTATAATTCATGATAGGCATGCACCTTAATCTAAATATATATATACATTTAAAACCCTTCTTGTAGCTCTCATGCTAAAGGGTACCCTTTTTCATTATTCGTCTCCGCAGGTATTTGCATGACCTGCGACTAGGAATTATAAACTGCGCCACGCCTCAACCCTTTTTGACTTATTTCAAAAGGGCCTATACATAAAAACCTGTCTCAGGGGTAACTTTGTATGGTAATCGACACCTGTTATACTCCAAGTGGATAATCATTACCAAAAAAGGGGTTGAACTCTTGCCTCATCTCTATTAGTATATTTACCCCCTCCCAACAAACAGGTCCAATTGTTTCCAAAAACGTATACCAATTAGGAACATATTCTTAGAATTATTATCAAAATTAGACAGATTTAGGAAAATTGAATCCAAAATTAGACAGATTTAGGAAAATTGGATCCAAAATCTGTTTTTGAGGGGAAAAAACTAGGATAAAATTTTTCGGTAAAAATTGGTATATTTTCGGTATATATTGTTGAAGTTTTCTTGTTGGAAAAGTTTGGTAAACTCTTCTGTATTTTGGTGATTAATGGATTTAATCGAGACGCGTGCGTTTGACCCTTGACCCTCCGGGAGATTCGACGACCTGTCCACTCACTCTTTATGGATATATAGGTATAGGTAAATAGTAGAGGTATATAGGTCTGCTGCGCTACCTTTCGACCACCTGCGGTTGCTGACATCTCAAGTAACGAGAGTGACCGGTTTAACACTCTCTTCGTCTACTAATTCCCTTATGGAGTTTACGCACTGTCATTTATTTCATCCAATACCATATCCGATCGCTTTCGTTGCTTTCAACTTCCGAAGCAAGTCATTCGCATACAAAAACAACAGTATTGTTTTATTTTTTTATCACTGATTGAAGTTCCACGTTTTTCTTCAGCATTTGTGTATATTAAACAAGAGAATTTTAATTCGAAAAAAATGAATTAGGAATAAGAAAAAGAATAACAGTTGTGCGCTTGAGCTTTACGTATAACTGGTCATCGGACCGCTGGCAGTTCCAATAACATGGCCACTGTGCATTTTATAACCTATGAAGATAAATAAAATATAACAGTAAAATAGCTAATTATTAAACTATTGAATTATCAAACAATAATTCGAATTATCCGAAAAACAAGTTACCTTCAAATGAAAATTTGCCTTTCTGTAAAATTTTCATTCAATGTTAAATTTTCCCATTGGACTAATTTCTCTCTAATTCGATAATTTATAATTTATAATTTGTTAATTGTTTCTATTGTTACATTTCATTAATTTTGATAGAGGTTATGAAAAAAAAGCTGGAACTGCCAACCATCCGATGACCAGTTGCGTAAAGCGCAAGCGCACAACTGTTATTCTTTTTCTTCCAAAGTTCGACGCCCTTAATATTTTGACCCAATTTGAAAACCAAATATCCTGACCTACATTTTTTTTCAACCGTCAACAGGAAGGGCGGAATAAAATTTTTTTTTTCACCAATTTTTTCTCTCGGGTCACCCGAGTTCTTCTCTCATATACACAATGGGAGAAATTCGAATACTTGAAAATGTAGATCGTCAATTTTCAAGTAGACCTGTACGAGCATTCATGCGATTTTCTGCTACCGTTAGTAGAGGGGCAATTTCTCGAGGATTTCACGAAATGAAAAAAAATAATAATAACAGAGTTTTTTTGAAATTCGACGAGAAAAAGTAGGTCCTTAAGGTGCGAGAAGTAAAGAATTTTTTTTCTGACATCCCCCATCCTTACACTATAGAGGTTCCTTTTATAGGCGCGTGGAAAATTAAAGACTACGTGCGTACAAGTGATGTATATTCACGTACGTATATTAAATATATTCTTTCACCAAGTAAATTTTTTTTCCAACCCTGTAATCGGGGCCAAAATGGGCCAGCTGCATTCATTCATTTTTTGATATAGGTGCAAAATATATTTCTATTAAAAAAGAAAGTGGGTCACTTTTGGTGATATCCAACATTCCTCTCTCGTGTTTTTATATATTTCTGTCTAATTTTCCATTTGAATTTGTCACATGAGTGTTTCACGCTGCTTTTGTTGACAATAGAAATGGAGAAAATGCGAATTAACGTCATTTTGGCAATTTTGAAATTGAAAAAAAATTCTCTCCCTCCTTTTTTATTTAAATATATAAATTTTTTCATTATCGAAAAATTATTTATTTACTAATAATTATTTACTGATAATTAATAATTATTTATGAATATTAATTTTATTCATTAATATTTATAAATTATTATTTATTCATTATTTATTAATTTACTATTTATTAATTTATTATTTATTAATTTACTATTTATTAATTTATTATTTATTAATTTATTATTTATTAATTTACTATTTATTAATTTATTATTTATTAATTTACTATTTATTAATTTATTATTTATTAATTTATTATTTATTAATTTACTATTTATTAATTTACTATTTAT